>MUZC01002656.1:374695-421787 GCA_002072015.1 Radix auricularia
CCCCCCCCCCCCATTTAAAAGAAATTTACACCCAAGAAACATTACCAATTAAAATGCTTTTATTTTTTATTGATAAATATATGATTTTTGATAAACAAGGAAATTGTATACATTGGTATGTAAAAATATTTATGCATTTACTTAACTAACTTGCATAGTAGAAAAAAACGTGTATTATGCTATCAAAATTTAAATTATTTTTAATATCCTGTTCTATGGACAATATTGCACAATTATCTATTCTATAACAGCGTTCTGTATTAGCACACCTCTTTGTTGCAAGAAATGGGTTTGCATTAATTTTTTTTTAAAAATGGGTTCACATAAATAGAGATAACATGAAAAAAATTGCATAGAAATTGAGTAAAATTCCAGCATCTGATCTCGTTTTACTAGTTACTTCTTCATATGTCAATTTTTCAAAACGCTTGAAATTTTTAAGTATGTCTTTTTCGAAAGTAAATATGCTTTTGTGGTGTTTATTAACGGATAAATTTGATTTTGTCATCATCTCGCTATGAATCTTAATTTTCCACAATAAGACAAATTCCATTTATATACACATTACTTTATTTGGATAGGCGTGCAATTTTTAATGAATAATCGTATTTTAATGAAAAACACAAATTATAGTTATGTGTGCTACTTAAATGCAATAATTTTAAAAAATTAAATTTTTAGTAATTTCCCTTACAATAATTTTCTGAAAACTGAAAGAATAATATAAATTAATTTCCTCATGTTAAACACAATATTCGAACCCTCTTTTATGTAGGTACTTGTTAGCGCATCATGTCGAAATTCCACGCAAAAACTGTCGTGGTGATATTAATAGCAAATATTATTTTGCCCAGTGGTGATGTGTTTGTTTTTTTCATTTTGTTTTTGTGTGCAGTTTTCTTATAAAAGCGCCATCTGTGACGTGTACCGTTGATTTTCTTAATAAATTAATACCCTTTTATAGCGATTATTTTTTTTGAACGGTTTAGCGTTAGTTATAACCACTAATACGTAATCAAACAAATGTTGCGTGAATCCATTAATTAAGACTCAAAATTAAGAATATTTTTGCTTCACCTTGGTTTTCTCCCTTAAAAAGAAAAAGGGCGGTTGTCGGAAATGGCTTTACACTTCAAATGCCCACAAATGCCACCCTCTAAATGTGTGACGCGCTGGGCGGACCGTCCATACCACCTCCCCCACCCTCTAGCTACGCCACTGGTATTTAGAGTTACAAAATTTCAATACTTAATACCGCCGCCTCGCAGACAATACCATTCAAGCGGCTGGGCTAGATGACCTGACTGAACGTTACCTCATTGGTGTTTACATTTGTCCGGGATTTTACATTTTGTCCAGGGGTTATGTAATGACATGTTACGAAGTCTAGACTCAGTGACGTCACAGCACGCCGTGTGCTGCCGAAAGTTATGGGGAAGATAAATAAAGATAATGGGGCAGACAGAATGTAGGCACCTCTAGAAGGGAATATCTGACCACATTGTCTTTTACATCGGATCCGGGTAGGGGCGGAGTTGGATACGTTTTTGGGAGGACTTTCTACATCAGAGGAATAGCGCATTTATCACAATCATGAATTTGCGTTGAATTTTTAAGTAGATATATTAGAAACAGATAACATTTCCATACCTCTGTGAAAATATATGCTTAAAATCTTTCATTATTACAAAAATCCTTTTTATTTAAAGAAGGTTTAATGTGCATATATATATAAATCTCTTGAAACTTTCAATTTAGTGAGTGTTGAAATCTTGATGTATTCTCTTACACGTTGCCTTTCTGATGTTAATTGTTTTCACACCTTTTTACAAAGCTATAAACAAAACGAGAGAGTATTAGGACATCAGAGAAACACGAGAATAATTCTGGTTGTAACAGCCGGCGATAGCCTATACGACCTTTCTGTAAGCAATAAATGTTTAGACAAATAGGTTTGCTTATTTTAGTTTACTGTGGAGTTTACGTATCACGTTAAACTCTTAACTGAAATATTAATGACAAGGATTTATTTTATTTTTGAAAAACATCCATTTTTTATTTATTTTAAAAAAAAACGTTCACATAAAAAGTCGAAGAGTTAAAAGAATAACTTTACTTTATTCTCAACAGCGTAGCATGTCGTTATAATTATGACGTTCTCACCTAACAACACAGGTGGCATTGCTGTATACTGTATTTCTGACAGAGATCGTGCAAACACACTTTGTTTATGTGAACAGCAAAGGTCAACGTTACTTCAGTTTTTGTTAGAAAAACATTTGCTGGCTTCTAGTTTAGCTGTTGGCAATTTCTCTTTTATAACTTTGGAAACTCCATATGACCGATTTATTTTTCTATTATCCCAGGATTATAGGGTGCGCAGGTTTCGGGTATATATATAAAGCAAATGAATTCCTAGACCGTAGACAGACGAGACCAAGTTGATTATTTCGAAAGTATAAAATATATGTGACTATGACACGATATTCATTCTTTACAATAGGAGAACTTCTTGCCTGGTTAGCTTTTACTTCTGGTATATGCAATGGTAAGTTTACTTTGATTTCAGAACCATCTGTAGCAACCCAAAAAAGGCGTTTATTCATTAATCTCAGTTTTAAACCAAAAACAAGCGCAAATTATAATTTACACTAACAACTTGTAACTCAGATGTTGCGGATATAATGCCCCCTTTGTTTCGAAAACGAATTGTTTGACAACGAACAATTTTACCCGGAGAGTTCGACTACAAGGCTACGAAATTTTAAAACATTTCCTTTGTAATCAGGTGGCGCGCGGTGGTCAAAGTGTTAGTGCACTTGCTAGACTTCTCTTGATCTCGGCACCCCTAACCAAGTAGCCACAGCATTACATGTCACAATATGCTTATAAATCGGATATCACTAACTTACTGTGTGTCAATTAAACTATTGCTTAAATGTTTTGTTTTATGGTTTTATTTTTAATATAATTTATTCAACATTTTTTGTTTTCATTTCATCAATGTTCCAAAAAATCCGACCACCGTTTTTGTTGGCTCTGTAGATATAGGTAGACACAGATATTTTAAGTTATTTTGGACTCACAAAATGAAAAAGAAGACTTTAAAATTAGAAAGGAAAGTTGTTAAGACTTGAACATTACAAGTGAAAGTTGTTAAGACTTGAACATTAGAAGTAAAAGTTGTTAATAAGGCTTGAATATTAGAAGTGAAAGTTGTTTAGGCTTGAACATTAGAAGTGAAAGTTGTTAAGACTTGAACATTAGAAGTGAAAGTTGTTTAGACGTGAATATTAGAAGTGAAAGTTGTTAAGACTTGAACATTAGAAGTGAAAGTTGTTAAGACTTGAACATTCGAAGTGAAAGTTGTTAAGACTTGAACATTAGAAGTGAAAGTTGTTAAGCCTTGAACATTAGAAGTGAAAGTTGTTAAGACTTGAACATTCGAAGTGAAAGTTGTTAAGACTTGAACATTAGAAGTGAAAGTTGTTAAGACTTGAACATTAGAAGTGAAAGTTAAATTCAGCCCGCCTTCACAAACATAACGTGAATTCTAAAAATAAAGTTGGAAAGTATCGTTCACTTATTTTGTATTTAACATTTTTCGTTTTATTCTTTCAAACACGTGTTTAAATGAAATGACGAATATAGTGACATATGATGCGTGTGTGTATTCCTAGATTTGAGTTGGTCGTGGAGAGATTTGATGTTTTCTCAATTACTTCCGTAAGAGGAAGTTCTGGCGCCTTGATGTTTAACAGCGCATTAATGTGACATGTGATGTAAAACTATAGATTAGTTGTTAGCTGAAATTTTTTCTTATATTGAGATAATGCTTATTATGTCAAGCCCAATACTTGGGAGCTCAACAGTTCTTATATTGCTGATAAGTTTTCTGCCACAGTTTGAATAATATTAACTGCACTACCGGTGTCCTCTTAACAGATTCATTATATCCTATTGATTTAGGTTTATATACTGCTTATAATTGGATTGCATACATATCAAATAGTTTTTATAGTATTTATTTTGGTTAATGCTTCAAAACCGGACACATTACATTGATTGATCTCAAAATTTCTTAATCTACTAATGTGAATATTGGTTCAGAATTGTCAAAAAGAAGCAATTATAATAACAACAAACATTTTTAATAGGAAAATAAGCACTTATTCTCATAAAATAAGACTCAAACAAAATTTCGCACGTTGGAAGAAAAAATATTTTAATCTTCATAAACATTTCTACTTAGCATTTTGATTGTTTCAAACTTTTTTATTAATTTTTTTGGTCAAATTGAAATATTTCTGTATTCCACTAGCAGTATAAAAACAATCTTTTAAAGTCAATGCAGAATACTTTACAACATCTTGATGCAGTAACTATTGTTTCCTTCACAGGATTGGACTTTACTCTTTCAAAAGACGCCGACAGTGATGCCTGCGGCATGTTGCGTTGTTATGGAAACAATCTGCCTAGAGGCACAAGGTCAATCCTTGCAATGAAGGTCTATGGCGTCACGAATGGCCAAAAGTCACTTTTGGCCTCGGTATCTAATGTCTCATATTGCTCCGGAGACGTGGTCACGTCCACACCATTGAAACTAGAAATTGCCCTACAGCAAGGCTCCCAGTGTGACGGCGGTTCTTTCATGTGTCAGCTGAATTACGTAAATAGTGAGGGCGAGGTAGATGTGGAGGTGAGCTTCATCAAACCAGACCAGGACTGCAATGACCACATGAAAGGATGGTCTTTGGCCTTCCGCGGGACGGCCCGTATCAATCAGTCCGTTTACGAAGCATACACAACTAACCAGGCAAACGGTCAAGCCGTTGAACCGGGGTGTAAACAGGTGAGAAACTACATGGGGAAATACGCAGATTAATTGAGATGTTTAATTGAAAGAGAAATCGTATTTAACTTATTAAAAGCAAGGTCGAGTATTCAGAATGAGTTTAATATTTCCTTCTCTCAAAGCTGTATCTTATGATGCAGGGTTTTATGTTTTATTGAGGAAAACGCTTTTTGCGATACGTTTCGTGGGCATTAGTTAATACATAGGCAAATCAGCACACGAAATATCAGACATGATTTTATTACAAATGTTTTACTTACTGGGGTATATGGGTTAAATTAGAATATATGAATACAACATGGTTAGTTAGTACTTTTATGTAACTCTTTGGAGCCCATTATGAATACTTATTTACCAATTTAATTTTTTTTTTTAGTAATTAACGAAACAGGAGGACCTATAGGTGTGCTGACAGAAGAATACATTTACGTTCTCATTTTTTTCCCTGTTTCATTCCACCCATAGTTGGTGTGTGATATAATCTGTTCAATCTAATTCTAATAAATAACGCAATAGCCTTTAATGAAACCCTGCCTTATGCAACCAGATTTTTACTGAAGATGCTGTGAGGTAACATAAACAATATCATCTTGACCAAGTAAAACTTTTCTTGTTTTATTAGTACAAACATGTTGTCCTCCAGCGCGTTTATAAAAAAAACATTTCGAAATTTCTTCACCTCAACTTTTGTTGTGCAGCTAAGAATTTATTGATATTTTGGAAGGTTTCTGGATTCAAGTCAAAATAGGCAAAAACAATTCAATTAAATTCCCAATCTTAGAAAGTCAGCGATAATTTATTTAAAAAACGTAAAACACAAAGTTTTGACTATAATTCCTTTATATACGAGACAAAGTTATAAGGAGTTTCATTATAATACGCAGGGCAAAACAATCCGAAAATATAACATTTTTGTTATGTCTCGTAAAACGTGTTTAATATAATGAGCACCGATCGTGAATATATTTTTTAAAAAAGTATTGTCAATATACTGCGCACCTTATTGCGTGACATGAGAGGTTGTTGAACATGTACGCACCACAACGGTCTATCTAAAAAATTAACGTGATATAAACAGAGAAAGAAAATAATTTAAAAATTCAAAAATTCAATTACTTTACATTCGATCGAACTCAAATTTTGATACCTATTTTTTTAACATTGGCATGAGTCTGCGTGCAAAATTTCAGCTGACTAGCTAAGAGGAAATGGGTGAAAAATCGATCCAAAGTTTTTTCGGCAAGCAAGCAAGCACGCACGGGCTCAGACATCAAAAGTTAATATAGATCTAAAGGATTTAAAAATAAATTAAAATCAGCAAGAAAGCGAAGCTCTGCAAGAGTGACGGCATCACATTAAGCACCCAGAATAACTTTGCCATTGAATTTACCAAGATGGTTTTATTATAGCGAGACAAAAATAATAAACTAAAATATGCAGTTGTGTTTCGGTATTCCAAGTTAGTTCTTTACTTTTTTATTCGTAGAGAGATTTTTATATCTCAAATGTTCATAATTGTTGCTTTGTTTTTTCTAGATTTCAATTTTATTTGCGGTTACCTAATTAACGATACTTTATGTTTCTTTTTACAATGTCCTAAAACATTTCACGAGATCATAATAAAATTCTTTTAGCTATATCTCCGCATTCTGTTTTAGAGACCAATGAAGTATTCTTTTTTTTTCTCTAAATGGAAGGCTGCAGTGTGACAAACTTCGCTATTACATTCTTATGAAAATGCTTATTTGTAGGGCTGTTATCGATTAAATTAAATTTAATCGTTAACTTTTGAAAAATTACCGATTAATTAATCGATAATTTTGTTAAGCTAAAAATAAAGATGAATGACGTCATTAAACTGAAAATTTCAAGGGAAGTAATAAAAAAAAGTTACTGCATATGTACATTAAGTTATTTTTAAAACAGTTAGCACTGAAAACAAGTTAAATAACTTATTAAAATGAGGCACTTGAATGAAAATTTCAAATTAATTTTATAAATATAAAANAAGTATTTAATTTAATTAAATTTAAAACACGTAGATCTACTATTGTTAGGGGATATATTTAAAAATAAGTAGTTCAATATAATGTCAATGAATTTAAATTTTGTTATTGTTAAATAGTTAAAAATAATGTTTTTTTTAAAATATCATTGTCTTTATAAAACAGGTTATTTTAAAGTATACACACTCCGAATTCCCTTAACGGAGAAGTTTGTACGTAAAAAAATAATGATAAAATAAAAACTATTATTAATTATTTATTTATTTTTTAAAAAATCTATTTTTAATCACTATTTTATCGATTAAAATAATTTTAATCTATAAAATAATTTACCGATTAATCGAGAAATTAATCGGTAATTTCCGCAGCCCTACTTATTTGTAATAGTACGTAAAACCGTTCTTAATATTAGTATGCTTTAATTGAAGTAAGTAATGAAAAATTGGAACGAAAAAAATGTTCATAAGAATGTACACATAGTCTATAGTCTTCTAGATGAAGAACGCTTTAAATGTGAGCATTTTCCTTTTATACTTTAGTGGAATGAAAATCATAAATCATTTATAAATCAAAATCGTATCCCTTTGGTACTTTCCAATGTATAGCTTTAGGTGATAAATGGAACCATTGTTTAATAGATGGTGCCACATTGTTCAATGAAGCATGTGCACTTCTTTTCATCATTACCAATACGTTGGTTGTTGATTTTAAACGGCAACTTGGTAACTTAATTGATAGTCACTTATTTGTGTGTGCGAATGGGATTATGGATCTCAATGGCTATAACTTTAAAATTGCTCTTCTTAAACAAATATTTTGTCAAGTAACTTAAATAAATTCTAGGTCTATGCGTTTCCGACACCATAAGTACAGGTGTGTTATTTCCATCGGAAATTGTTCACACCTCTTCCCCAAGCTGTGATGGCACTTTGTCTAAAAATTTGATAGCAGTCTTCTCACCTGAATGAGGTAACTTCATATGAAAGGACGCGGCAAATAGCTTGTCTCAAACGCTCTACTAAAATTCTTTATACAAAATTCCTAACCTTACCACTAGGTGGGATAACTTCGTTTTTAATAAACATTAATTGAAACTTTTTTTCTAAAAATCATTATTAGCACGTAAAAACGTCTACTCCATAATAAGAAAATACAATGGAATTAATGTTGAGGTACTAGATTCCTAGAGAAACTGCTCGCGTCCTATGTTAAACCCGTAGGGCAAGGAGACAACTTATCGCAGGGAAGATGTTAAAATAAAGATAACTAAAGGCAAATTTTGCGTTTTTCTCTTGTTATTATTGTAAATACAAATAATACCCAAATTTTTTAAATGGGTATCCGAAAGTTTAAACATGTATGTCTGAGGACGTTGTCCTTTAAATGTTACATCAGGGTGAAAGAATAACACAAAGCATATGGCGATTTTAAACCTTATACTGCACATGCAATGCTTTAGAAATGTGTTTCTGATGACGCTATCAAATAAACGGCTCTGCGAATAACCTGATGCAAGGTAGAGCTTTTAGAAGTATTTAGGGCAATTCAAGAATTACTGTTTTAATCTCATTATGTGATCTCTTGTAGATATGACATAATGTATACAGTCTTCTTTTCGAGTAATTTCAAATCATTTGACTTTTGACTGTTGCAAGCTCAGTATTTCGTGAGAGGATTGCAAATTATTTTTACGCGTCTGATTTGCTCTTGACTGAATCATTGTGCGACCATACGTTGGAGTAGACTGGTTAAATTTCACGCTTTTCTTAAATCAGCAATTACTTTCAGCTAAACAATCGCACGCATGTATGAATAAAAAAAAGACGTCATAAACTTAACATTATTGATCTTACATTTCATAAGAAGTCGTTTAAATTTTTTGACGTCATCAAATTTTCATTTTTTAAGGTGACGGCCCCCCTACCTTGCAAACACCACTACAGAAACAGCTCAGTCCTGGACAATTGGAGAAACATCAATGAGGTCGCTTTCATCGTGTACAAGAACACCACTGAGATCAAGCGGGTCGTGTTTGATGGGCGTGGCACGACCAACACGAACTGGTTTAGTCAAGACAGGATCAAAACTTCGTCCTGGACGGACCTAACCAAGGAATCCGCAAACCTTTTCAGCATAAGTGGTGACTACGAGACTAGAGAAGGGAATCTGTTTAGACGTAGATTTCTCATAAACCATGTTTACGGCGGTTGCCCCAGAGACTTTGGCTGGTTCGTGGTACTAGACGCAGACACGAACATACGCACTGCCTGCCAGTGGGAGAACTATCCCGTGTTTCCGGTCTTTAAATACTCCACAGGCGACAAATTCACTAACTGGAACTCTGTGGATGTTGATGTAGCTGACGTTTTTGCTCTTTTCGTTCGGTAGAAATCCTTTTATTTAAAAAAAAAAAAATACTCGGTTCATGTTTGTGAAAACTTTTGATTTTTTTAAAATCAATTTTGTGCAGTCTCTACATTAAACGAAAATTAACTGAAATTCTTGTCTGAATGATCTTGTTGAAGATTTTTTTGTTTATTGTAGTATAATTTTAATTTTGTTATGAGATAAAACTACTTTCTTTCTTTTTTAGTTTCTGTGATTGATAAACTACAATTACATGTAATGATTTATTTTACTCGTTTGTGAGCAAGTATCATTTGATAAGGTTTAGTTTCAAAAGAAGGGATTGTCAATATGTGTAAATATTCGATATAGTACAAAGGCATAGAATAATTAGTTTTTTGTTGTATCTTTAAGTTCTTTTTTTGCATAGTGTATTAGCTAATAGTTTTATACACTATTATTTTATAAAAAATACCCTGAAATCTTTGATGTAACGACGTCACAAAGAGAACAGTCACTTCAAATGTAAATATGTTTCAAGCAGTAGATATCTTTCAGTTGCATTTGTGGTTTTTAAAAAAAAAGTCATCAGAAACCAAAACAGTTGCCCTGCAGATTTGTTATAACATAATCTCTGTGTATTGATTTGAGTGAGACTAAATTCCAGATCAAATGATTTTTAACCACTGAGCTCAACATCTTCAAGATTTTTGAAACATTTGAAGACAGAATTCCTGGCGCGTGTTTCGTTATTTACTCATTTGTTTAACTTTACCGTTACGCGAAATTATCAAATAATTTTTTTAATGCAAAACTCTATGAAGAAAAATAGTTAAATTAATTTTGAAATTAAAAAATTCCATCGTGACGTAAAGAAGATTACATTTTATTTTAATCTCACCATTAATAAATATTCATAGACGTCACCCCATTGTCTTTAAATTGATCATCTATGGGTCTCTGCAGTGAATCCTTTACTTGTTAAAAGTCATAAAGACTATGAAAAAGGACTCTTTAAAAATTAACATTAATATAGGTCCAAAAGTGTATTTTAACCATGATGTCAGTGACCACTTGGTACAAGTTTAATAAGTTTTAGAATATAAATCATTCCAGGTTTATCAATGACACAGATTAACGCCGTCCCCGGAAGTAGGAAATATTTTACCAATGCTAGTAGCTTCGCTTCTTGGCTCTTCTATGTCTATTGAAACTGAATCTACGTACCCGAATTACTGATACAGTAAACATTTGTACGTTTTAAATAGTAATTACATTTAATGAATGGATTTAAAGTGAAAAACAGTTGATTAATTTCTAGTGATTAAAACAATAATCCTTAAAAAATTACAACTCGATATATAAGCATACTTCACACACAAGATCCACAGTTAGGGGCAGTCTATAAATGACTTCTCGTGATTTGGGATGACTTTTAACCCCCTACTTCTCTCCCACCCCTTGACACACTTCGTAACAAAAACTTAGACTAAATCCCCTCCAATATGACGTCACAAAACTTCGACCCCCCCCCCATAAAACCACTATTTTCTAACTGAAAATTATCATGTCGCAAATTACTTTTTGGTCATTTTAATATGTTTTTAGTGTAAGTCTGCACTTTAATATGGTAATACGCATGAAGCCATTGAAAGCGCCATAAAATAAATAGAGAGCAATGAATATTTCAATGGAACTTTTTTTAAAGTTCCAATTTTTGATGTGGCGTCGCATTTCTCAAACACTCCCTCCCCTTCATCACACATCGTCACAAATGTGTGGACCCTTCTCCCCCATAGGTGCCTGACGTCATTTATGAATGGCCCTTTATAGCAAAGGAAGAGTCTTTTCATTCGATGTATCTATCAATATCAACTTCTGGCCTTCATTACATAATATATATGTCTTTTTGATAACTATATGATGTTAAGTACCATACATTACAGATGTATGTCTGTTTGATAGCTAATTGATGTTAATTACAATACATTAGAAAATGATGAAATATTAGTTACGTTTTAAAATGGAGGTATAAAAAATTAAATTGTAAATCACCTATATTTTAAAAATATTAAACATTAATTTGCTGGTGTTTAAAAAAAAAATATTTTAAGAAACCGGGCGTAACATACGTTTGAGTACGCTTCTAATCGTATGAAAATATCTAATCAATGAAACGTGAGATGAGTTTTAAATTCTACACTTCCTTGTATACGAGACTGTTACTTTCAATTTAGTGCTGTAGTGAAATATCGGTGAATTCTCTTGCACCTTGCCTTTCTGCTGATAATTGTTTTCACGCCATTTTACCTTGCTAAAAAGCACACGGGAGAGTAGCAGGACATCAAATGGAAACCAAGAAAATTTTGCATTGCAATGGCGAACGGGTGTCCATAACGTTTTTATGTAAGCAGTATTTAGGTAAAAAGTATTACGTTAATTAAATTTATGATGGATTAAGTGTGACGTTAAACTTTGAAAACTTACACATACAACAGACAAGGATTTTAAAAATATAAACACTAGATTTTGGACGCTCTCAAATACTCAAACTATTTCGCAACTTTTTTCTCAACTGCGTAGCCAGTATGATATTCTCACATAACAACAGGTGTCATTGCCCGTAATGAATTTCTAGCAGAGAGCCTGAAAACACCTCGTGTTTGGTGATTAGTCCTTGCACGGAACATCAGTTTTTGATGGAAAACCACAGCTAGCTTGTCATTTAGCTGTTGTCAATATTACTCAATATTTATATATAACTTTGGAAACTCCATACGACTAATTTATTTTCTATAAGCGATTATAGGGTGAGCAGGTTTTCAGGTACGTATAAATCAAATGAATTTCTAGACCATAGGCAGAAGTGACCAAGTTTTGTTTTCGAAAGTATAAAATATATGTTAATATGACATTTTTTACAAATGGAAAACTTCTTGCCTGGTTTGCTTTTAATTTTGGTATATGCAATGGTAAGTTTACTTTAATTTCATAACCCGTGTGCGTAATTCCTCCTGATGACTTTAACATTACCTTTCTGTAACTACGAACGCCAAAAATTCCGTTATTTTATTAGATGTTTCTTAAAACAAAACAAACCCAAGTTTTTTTTTAGTTTGTAACGCTCAGTTTGAGCTTATCTGGCATAAGAGCGAAGCTAATTATTTTTTTGTATGCGATTAACAAATTATAAGTTATCAGAATACACTCTAAAACGAACCGTCGATTTTTATCAAAAAAATTAAAATCATATTACATAAGTGAACAATATGTGTTTGAGAATTATTGAAATTATTACATAAGAATTAAATTTTTTGACGTCTAAAACATAGCAAAGAACTTGGGAGGCTGTTTATTTTGAATAAGAATTTCAAAATTTTTTAGACTACAAAAATGAAGAGGATGTTTCGTTATATCGAAAGATATTGATAAACACACATTGGCACAGATATGGCTTTTCACATTTCTTGGGGAAATATATACATTTAATTTTCAAATGATTTATTCTCCAGTTATTATTTACTCGCCAAATACTTGATTAAGGAAAGACAAGAATTGGACATAAGAAATGAAAGTTAACCAAAAATTAAACATCCACAAATTAAATTAAAAAGCTAAACTTCAATTCGCCTTCAGAAACACGACCTCATTTTTATTAATACATTTATAAAGTGTATTGGACTTATTTTGTATAGTTTATCACATGGTGACTTATATAATTTACGTTTAAGCTTATGGTTTCATTCTTTCAGTGACGTCTTTCGGTGATAAGACGAATGTCATGAAATGTTATGCGTGTGTGTTATCCTTACTTATGTTTATCAAAGATAGTGTGGAGAAGCTTGATATTTGCTCAACTTTATTTGACTAAAACCGCTAGGGCCTAGAATTTTTTTTATTAAAAAAAAGCGTATTAATGTGTTTTAAAGCTATAGGTCAGTAGCAGGAATTGTTTCTTATATTGAGATAATTTTTATTATATGTTTGTGTGTGGAATGTGCAAGCCCAATTCTAAGAAGCACATCTGTGTTTACGTGGAAGATTTTTTCTTTGCACAGTTTGGATAGAAACGGGCACACATAGAATGGATAACAGCAGGTACACTGAATAAAATAGAAGAAATGAAAATAAAGAAAAGAGAAATAAATAACAGCCGCACACGAGCGCAGAAATACAAGTCCCAGAAAGAGTATGCAGATGCAAATAAAGAAGTTAAGTAAAGCATCAAGAGGGACAAGAAAGAATTTGTTGACAAAATCGCTAAAGAAGCAGAAGATGCAGCTTACCAGGGGAACATAAGAGAACTGTTTGATACCATTAAAATGCTTTCTGTGAAATTTAGCAAATTAGAGAGACCAGTGACGGATAAAATGGGAAACAACATGTCAAGTGATGTGCAGCAGAGAGAGAGAGAGAGAGAGATGGAAGGAGCATTTTGACGAGCTCTTTAACAGGCCAGAACCAAGGAATCCACATGATAATTAACCAGCTAATAATGACCTGCAAATTGACTGTATTAGTCCCACCAAAGAAGAGATTATCAGGGCCATTAAACAACTGAGAAATGGAAAGGCTGCAGGACCTGATGGCATCCCAGCAGAGGCACTGAAAGCGGACTTGACAACCAGTGTTGAAATGCTACACCCTCTGTTTATAGGAATATATATTCTGTCTCCTTGTTTGTTTTTATTTTTCTTTTCTTTCATTTTTTATTACATAGACTCTAATATGTTTTAAGATATATGTTAGTAATTATTTATGTCATTGCACTGAAGAAGGCATGAGCCGAAACGTTTACTATTATTTGTATTAGTTCATAAATAAAGCTTAAATTTATTGTCTTCTTACACAAATACTTTATGTAATTTTTTTTATTATTAAAAAGCTTTATGCAGCCCAATTCTTTATGATAGACCCTCTGTTGCGGAACCAACAAGCTGGTTTTCGCACCATCAGATCCTGCACTGACCAAATAGTGACACTGTGCATCATTCTAGAGTGGAACTCGCCGCTCTATGTCAACTTTGTTGACTACGAAAAAGCCTTCGACAATGTATACAGGCTAACCCTATGGAGATTGCTAAGGCTTTATGGGGTGCCACAGAAGATTACGGATATAATCAGAAACACGTACGAAGGGATAAACTGCTGAGTTGTCCATGGTCAACTGGTGACAGATGCTTTCCAGGTGAAGACTGGTGTGAGACAATGTTGCTTGCTGTCACCCTTTCTGCTTCTGTTAGCCATTGACTGGAGGATGAAAACATCTACACAACAGAAAAAGAATAACATCCAATGGACCTTGTGGGATTAACTTGATGATCTCGACTTTGCTGATGATCTTGCCCTCCTTGCTGATACCCAACAACAGATGTAGGGTAGGAGAAAACAAATATTGTCGCAGCCACTTCTGCTAGCAAAGGTCTCAACATTTACAAAGGGAAGAGTAAAATCCTTAAGATTAATGCCACCAGGACATCATCCATCAAGCTTGAAGGAGAAGCCCTTGAGGAGCGCATCCGGCAGAATAGCGACTGTCAAAACAGCGACCGTCATAATAGCTACTTCAAAATAGCGATTGTATCAAAACAGCGACCTTCAAATCAGCGACCGTCATAATTGCGACTGCATCATAAAAGCGACTGTATCATAACAGCGACCTTTTTCTTTTGCTTGTGATAATGTTTGAAAAACTTACTGTACCTAGCCTAAAATGAAGTTTATAAAAGCAAGAATAGGATGACATGATAAGCCATGTACGTTTTTTGTAGAGAAGGGACAATACAAAATTAAATACAATCAACTGGAGGTGTGTTTAAATAAATGTTGGTGTTTTGAAGAGCGTATAGACTACACATTTTCGGAACGCATTAAAAAAATCTGTAAAAAAATACAAATATAACTGCTATTACTTCAGTAAAATAAATTGTTCAGAAAGCTCGATAGAGATTAGCTAACATAGATGCAATTGATTAATTGAGGAGGATTGCGGTGGTAGGGGCAGAGTTGGCGTGTTGCTGCTTTTTTAAGCTAGAGACAGTTCGACTACAGGAGATTTTGATCCTCGGACGTTTCGACCCTCGTTTTTAACCTCGTAAAATTGTTAATTTTTTCTTCTAATTTAATATCTCTATCATCTATCTATCCATCTATCCATCTATCCATCTATCCATCCATGCATCCATCCATGCATCCATCCATCCATCCATGCATCCATCCATCCATCCATCCATCCATCCATCCATCCATCCATCCATCCATCCATCCATCTATCCATCCATCTATCCATCTATCCATCTATCTATCTATCCATCTATCTATCTATCTATCTATCTATCTATCTAGCAGAAGATGCAGCNTATAGAGGCCAAAACATTTGGAAGCACAGAACTCGTGTGTAAAAACTGTGGCAAAGACTGTCACTCAAGGATAGGACTGCACAGTCACTCGAGGAAATGCAACCCAACCCAACGGTGATGCACCATCGTCTCGCGAGACGGAAGGATGCCGGATATATATATATATATATATATCTAACGGCATGAAATAGTTATTTTCAATGTTTAATTTACCCCTAAAAAGTATATACACTGAAAAAAGTTTAGAACCACTGTCTTAGGTGGTGAACGGTTGGACAAGAATAGCTTTGCTGTGAAGTCGCAATTATGACGATCGCTGTTTTGATGCTGTCGCTATTTTATTTTAATACAGTCGATATTTTGACGGTCGCCGTTTTGATACAATGGCTATTTTGACGGTCGCTATTTTGAACCCGAGCCCTCGAGGAGGAGGTGGACAGTTTTGTTTACCTTGGCAGCGTGGTAGATAAACAAGGTGGTACAGATGCCGGCATCAAAATAAGGATCGGAAAAGGAAGAGCAGCCTTCAAGCAATCCAAGAATGTTTGGGTCACCAAAAACTTGGGCAGCAAATTAAAAGTAAGGATTTTTAACGCTATAAATAATAAATGGACATCGTTGATACAGTTAATATTATCAAAACTTTTGTTTTTGTTGATCCTTCTCGTCTATGAGGGACATCCACCGATCATCCTCGGCGTCTGAACTTCCTCCTAGGACATAGGCCACTTACAAGAGACCTCCAGGCATCTCTACCCTGGGCCTGCTTCTCCAGCATCTTTCATTGATATATATTTCAGCTGCTGTATTCAGGATATTATACTTTATAAACTCTATTATAATTTTATTGCATACATTACCAGATAGATTTTATTGAATTTATTTTGGTTGATGCTTCAAAACCAAAGGCAGTACATTTATTGATCTCAAGTTTTCTTCACCTACTAATAAGAATATTTGTTCAGAATTGTCAAAATAAGCAACTATAACAACAAACATTTAACTAGTAAAAGAAGAACTTAGTCTCTTAAAACAAGACTATAACAAGAATTTTGCGCGTTGAAAGACTTACAAATTATTTTTACTTTTTAGCGCATTTTCGAGAAGTCGAATGCGCTATTGCACCCGTTTTGTCCGTCCGTCCGTCATCACCCTTGATCTCAGCATCCATAAGTCCTAGACCCATGAGGTATATATGTTTTTTGTATGTCCTGACCTGCCATTTGTGCATCAACACTCAGTTACTCGATCCGTTAAAAAACCCCGTTAAAACTACCAAAAAATATTTCGAATCGAGAGGTAACACTAGTGCAGGGAACGGCCGCCATTGCCGGAAGTCGAATACGTAATCTATCAGGCATTGAAGAGTGGTGCGAAAGGGTGCAAAAGAATTAGTTGTTTTTTTTTAGTTGACGTCATTAGAATATGTGTAAAAGTTTAGAGAGTTTTAAGTCATCATTTGTGGTGACTTGTAGTTAGATTAAAGAGAAAATATTTTTTTTTTAAAATGTAAAGAAATGACTTTTAAATAAAAAAATGTCAGGTATATTCATTACACAAGAAAATTCATAAAAATATGTCTAAAATCTAAACACAATTACTGATAACTACATAATTCTGATATCTAACAAAAGTACTGATACATAATACGAAAATGGGCTAACACGTCCTGAATTCCAATAGGGACCAGGCTTAACATGATTTTTTTTAACACTACTATTTAGCTCTTTAATTATTTCAAACCCTTTTTAAAATAGGTTCTTGTTCAAATTTAACTATTTCTGTATTCCACTAGCAGTAAACAAAAACCAAAAGTTCTTTAAAATATATGCAGAATACTTTACAACATCTTGATGTATTCAAACTGTCGTTTACCTACTAGGGTTGGACTTTACTCTTTCAAAAGACGCCGACGGTGATGACTGCGGAATGTTGCGTTGTTATGGCAACAATCTTCCTAGAGGCATAAGGTCAATCCTTTCCATGAAGGTCTATGACGTCACGTATGGCGAAAAGTTACTCTTGGCCTCGGTATCAAATGTCTCCAATTGCTCCGGAGACCTGGGCATGTCCACACCACTGAAACTAGAAATCGCCTCAAAGCAAGGCTCCCAGTGTGACGGCGGTTCTTTCATGTGTCAGCTGAATTACGTGAATAGTGAGGGCGAGGTAGATGTGGAGGTGAGCTTCATCAAACCTGACCAGGACTGCAATGACCCCATGAAAGGATGGTCTTTGGCATTCCGCGGGACGGCCCGTATCAGTCAGTCCGTGTACGACGCATACACAACTAACCAGGCAAACGGTCAAGCAGTTGAACCGGGGTGTAAACAGGTGAGAAACTACATATGGGAAATCAAGTAGTTGATATTTAAAATTGAAAGAAAAGTTAAGAATGGACCCAATAAGCAACGTCGAGTATTATATTGTGTTTTAAAAGAAGTGCCTCTGAATTCTGTATTTTATGGGAGATGGTTTTATGTTTTATTGTAATAAAAATTTGTGTGGCTACAAGCCTCGTGCTTATTTAATAAGACATAAACAAATAACATTATTAACAGAATGATTTTACACAAATGTTTCACTTACTTGGGCATATTGGTTATATTAAAAATACATATGACTGAATTTTTTTTTACTCAGTACATATGCAAGTTATCGAATGCCATTGTGAATAAGTATATGCTGATTTAATTTCCATGTAATAAAGAAACAAAAAAACATATATGTGGGTAAGCCCAATAAAATATTTTAAGTATGATTTTATCACTCTTTCAATCATCTGCCTCGAAAAAAGGCTCCACACTTTATGATCACCCAAGCGTGATGGTTGCTTAGCACAATCGCCTTTTATGAAAAACATGTTTGTGCGCCTAGACTTTTACTGAAGATGAAGAAGAGTAAAATCATTACAAATATCATGAGAAATTGTACTTAGTATTGTTTTATCCGTAAAAAAGTGTTGTCCTCCAGCACGTTTTGAAAACAAGCCAAAATCCGTTCACATTAACTTTTGTTAGTCAGCTAAGAATTCATTGACATTTCGGAAAGCTTCTTGTTTCAATACATAATAGACAAAATAAATAATAGACAAAAATGCTTTTATAAACTTTCATTCTAAAAAATCAGAGACAAAACATATTATATAAATCAGCAAGAAGGCGTAATTTTGCAAGAGTGACGGAGTTAATTTAAAGACTCAGAAAATCCTTGCCAGTATACAGAAAATGATAGAGAAAAATAGTATTTAAAAAAAAAAAAATTGGTTGTTATAGTTATAACAAAGACTAATATAACTAAATATACAAGACAGGTTATATCTTTCCACTTTTATACGTAGAAACATTGTTAAATCTTACATTTTCATAAATTTCGCATTATTGTATCAACATTTAATTTCATTCACTGTCTCCATATTAACGTCATTTTATATATTTTTTTACATTTCCCTATTAAATCGCACAAGATTCTAATAAAAAATAAAACTGATATTTCCATGTTCTCTGTTTGAAAGGATAAAACTTATTGCAGCGAAAACATTAAACCAAGGATAATTAAAGCATCATTTTGTGTTTCTCTCTTATTATTACAACGACAACTAATAAATAACTTTCAAAATAGGTGACTGATAAATAAACTTGTCTGCATCAGAAAGTTGTCACTTACATTTCCCTTAGGGAAACAAAATGACACTACTATATGGTGATGTGAAAACGTTCAATGCACATGGAATACACTTTAGATGTGATTTCGATAAGGTGTATCAAATAAAAGTCGCTGCGACAAACACTCAGCAAAGGAGATTTCTAAAACGGAGCCAGGACAATGCAAGGATTAATGTCGTTGTCTCGTTATGTGATCTAGCACAGGTCAAACACAAATATGATGAGAGTGATCATCGTCGACTACGACTGACGAAAATCATAATGTCTGATTTTCGAGTAAATTCAGATAATTTGACCGCTGCTAGCTCAAACGGCTTAAGAAGAATTAAAATTATTTTAGAACATCTGAATCATTATGCGACCAATAGTTTGAGAAGCCTAGTTAAATCTCACGCTTTTTCTCACAGCAGCACTTACTTTCATTGAAACTTTAGTCTAGTATGCGTGAATGAATAAACTAGATGTTAAAAAAATAATGTTATAAACTAATCATCACGATTTTACAATTCATACCAAGTCGTATTTATTTTTTTAAATCACTTATTTGACGTCATCCATTGTTCTATTTTTTAAGGTGACGTCACCCCAACCTTGCACACACCACTACAGAAACAGCTCAGTATTGGACAATTGGAGAAACATCAATGAGGTTGCTCTCATCGTGTACAAGAACACTACTCAGGTCAAGCGGGTTGTGTTTGATGGACGTGGCACGACCAACATGAACTGGTTTAGGCAAGACAGGATCAAAGCATCGTCCTGGACGGACCTGGCCACCGAATCAGCAAACTATTTCAGCATCGATGGTTGGTTTGTAGATAGAGATGGGTTTCGGTTTAGACGTAGATTTTTCATGAACCATGTTTATAACGACTGCCCCGGAGACTTTGGCTGGTTTGTTGTAGAAGACACAAACACACGCAGTTACTGTCAGTGGGAGGATTATCCCGTGTTTCCGGTATTTAAATACTCCAAAGGTGACCGATTCAGTCAGTGGAACTCTGAGAATGTTGACGTCGCTGACGTGTTTGCTGTTTTCGTTCGGTAGACAGAATTTTTAAAAAAAATATTTTTAAAAAATTAAATAATAAAACTCGGGTTCAAATTTTGGTTGATGTTTTTTTTTTTTATCGAATGCTCAAAGTTTTCGAATTTTTTGCACTCAATGATCTGTTCATCTCTAAAAATTTTCTGGATTTTTTTTTTCTGAAGCAGTTTTGCATTTCTTCTCTGAATGATCTTTGTTTATTGTCGTAGAATTAAAATTGGGTTATAAAATAAAATTACCATTTTAAAGTTTCTTTGATTGATAAAATGCAATGACATTAACGGATTTATTGTACTCATTTGTGAGCAAGTATTATTTGATATTGATATGGATTACAATGCAAGTTTGGGTCAGAGGGTTATAAGTATTTTTTTTTTTTTTAATTTTCCTTAAAGGGGTTTGGCTTTGATTGGTAATCTTGAAATGTCTACATTAACAAACGTCATAATGAAAACAATCTTCCAAAATTTAAATTTCATTCGATTCTTTTAAAAAGGTAGTCATCTTCTTAAAATTGCATTTATGATTTTTTTTAAGTCACCAGAAACCAAAACAGTTTGCCGCAAGTTTTTTTAAAAACAAAATATACACTATGTGTTGATTTGTGCGCGACTAATTTTGAGATCAAATGAGTTCTTACCATTACCACTGAGCTCAACATCTTCAAGATTGTTGAAACAACTCAAGACGAATTTCCTGGTACTCATCTTTCTTACGTCAAAGTCCCACCCTATCATCAAAGAAGTTAATAACGTGTTTCCTTACATCACACTATTTACAATCATAATAAAAAAAAATTAAAAAATAAAAATTACCTGTAGATGTAATAAATATTTAATTTTAATTTCAAGATTAATAATTATTTAAAGATGTCAACTTTTAGTCTTAAAATTGATCATCGATGGGCCTGGTGGTATAAATCTTCATCTTCTTCATTCTCAATGATGAATATTGAGATTTGAGTGACATGAGTTTTGCGCCAATTGGCCCGTGGTCTCCGACCCTCAGCCTGCTGTATTTTCTTGATTTGCTTCCATAGCCTTTGGTCAGCCAGGACCATCTGCAAGGCTGCAGGTTGTTTTTTTTTGACAAGTGATGCAGGGTTCACATGCCACGGCTAAGGGTTCCACGCATTACCCCGCCGCTTTTTACCCATTTGGAGCTGGGTGGAACTCGGGACGAGCTAGGGCCCGGGAACAAGTCTAGGCCCCGGGAACAAGTCCTTGGCATCCCATGGATTCGAACTCGTGAACATCGGAACGCCAGTCGAGCGTGCTGCCACTCGACCACCGTGGCCCCCAGTGGTGTAAATAAAAATGATAATCTCTGAACCTGTCAACGGGTACTGTAGAACCCGGTTACCCATTGATGAACAATTACCTGTGTGGTAAAATTACGCACTGGAACATTTGAAAATGTTGCCGCGATGTCTTTAATTAAAGGTGGTCAAACAGCGACTGTTCTGTGTTCACGTTTTTGCTCACCAAAAATTTACGAACCTATATTTTTTTTCGAAATGTATAACTTCAAACGGAAATTAAACTCGATCCCAACAAACCACAATTTATTTTGACACACATTTTTTCTTGGAACATAAATCACAAACTATTTAACACAAAAAGGTTTTGGTTCTTTGTATTTTTAAAGTAAGGAAAATAGGCAGCTACGCTAAGAATTAGGAAGAGCAAAAAATGACATCGGCAATGAAATACGCCGAATGCATAGAGTTATCAGTTGAGACCAGGCAATGTTCTTTATTTAATATCCCCCCACCCCCACTCACTCCTGCCTCCACTCATATCGTTTTTTATCTTTAAAAGGCATTCTTTCTGCTTGTTTTTTTTACTACTGTACTGCAATGGTTTTTCTAAGTCATCCTTTTTACATCGCTAAATTTGTATTTCAATAATAAACAAATAATTATAATGCTAACAGCGGGCAGGACGGTGAAAATTTTGAGGCGTTCCCAACGGGTACCCGGTACCCTTTTTAAACAATATTGACAGACCTAATCATCGCTGGGTCTGGCTGTATTATGTAATGTATTTCAATATCTCATTTCAGGGGCAATTTGGTGACTGCTTTAATTTTAGATAGTGGCTTAGCAATGGGAGGGGTAGTATGTCAAAATTTGAAAGTATCCCGGGCTCCCACTTGAGGGGGAACCCAAAACAGTGTCCAAATTTTATTTTACATTAAACATTACACCAACGCCATGTACTTTTGGCCTTAAAAGAGGTTAAGCCCGCCGTTCCCCAATGCCCCTACAAATCCCTAGCTACGCCACTGGTTTAAGAGCAATGTATAAAATCGAATGATAACAACAATAATTTTTATATAATAACAACTCCTACACACAAGATCCACAGCTATAGTAGAGGAAGATTTTTTTCCCTTTTACGTATCTATTACAATTTGGCCTCTATTACATATATATGTCTGCTTTATGACTAATAAATTTTAAGTACCATACATTAGAGATATATGTCTGATGACTAATTGATTTTAAGTACCATACATTAGAGATATATGTCTGTTTGATGACTAACTGATTTTAAGTACCATACAATACAAACATATTGATAAAATTCCATCGAAATTAAGCGTTCTCAACAGATGTAGATTTCTTGAGATGGAAGGAAGTAAAGATGTATCGATTGGCCTACATATTTAACTATTGTCTAGTATAACATTTATAATCTTCACAGTATGAAATGTATTTTTTAATATTAAAATACCCTTAAAAAAAAAAGTTTTTAACTATAAATCCTTTATGTACGAGACATAGCTATATGGATGTTCATTATAATGCGCAGTGCAAAACAATCCAAAAATACAAAATTCTAGTTCTATGCCTTGCAAAACATGTTTAATATAATGCGCACCAATCGTGAATATTTTTTAAAAAAATATTGTTAATTTTATGCTTCCTTTATTGCGCGACAGGAAAGTTTGTTTAACATAATACGCACCACAACATTCTATCAAAAAAATTAAAATGATACATAGAGATAAATAAAATAATTTAAAATTCAATAATTCAATTACTGTCAATTTGATTCTTCTGAAATTTTGTTACATCATGTTTGTGATTGGCATGAGTCTTGACTGCAAAATTTCAGCTCACTAGCTTACGGGAGAGTGGGTTAAAATCAATCCAAAGTTTTTTCGGCAAGCAAGCACGCTCGCATGGGCTCAGACACCACAAGTTAATATAAAAGATTTTTTAAAATAGAATTTGTATAAAGTATACAAGGCAAAGTTTTGAAAAAGTATAGTCAATCACCGGGCTAAATCTAAAAAGTACAAGGAAAGTTTTAATTTCCACTTTTGAAAAAAAAAAGTTGATTTTAATAATAATTCGTTTGTCTAATGATATTTTAAAATTTATAATTTCAACAAGTTTTATATTTAAAAAATGTGTATTTTACACATCATAATCTTACAAATCCAACATCGTAGCACATGCTGTTAAAGTCGCGCTGCTTGACTATCTTCTGACAGTTTCCCAAATGCGAGAGGAACTTCCGGAACCCCATCTCCTCTAACGCTTGAAGACACCGCAGCTTACGGAGCAGATGTCTGCGCCGTGTGTTGTACACATGGAAGTTGACTATGAACTGCCGGACGCCACGCAGCTGACCCGAGGCGATCAGTCTGGGAATGGCCGCCCACTCGAGACCCTCCACATCAAGCTTTATGACGTCAAGATCAGATTGATTAAGGTTAACGGCCTTGTCGAAGTCCTGAAAGGTGAAGGTCCATGCATGGTGAATATTTTGGTGCGCTTTCAGTGCTGACCTGTCAAACATTTTGAAGTGTAAATATCAAACTTTTCAATTAAAGCGCAGACTACCTTTAATACCTAATCTTTATTGGTGGTAACAAATACATGGTTTAATATATGTCTTCATATTTTCTTTTACGATTAAAAAAAAGCAACTTTTAAAACACAGACAGGATCATGAAAGTAAACGCAATGGTTAAAACATGCATAAATATTACAATTAATGTAAAAATATAATAACAAAATATTATTTAAAATGTAGATATAAAAAATTAAATTGTAAATCACATTCAAATTTTAAAATATTAAACATTAATAAGTTGCTGGTGTTTTTTTTAAAAATGATCTTTTTAAAAAAACGGGTGTTACATACATTTGAGTATACTTGTTAGAATGCATTAAAAGTAGAAACCACTGAAAAAACTTATTCATTGGTTTTGATTAAGTGCTTATATTTGTGTTTTCCTATGTAAAACAAAAAATTGAAATTCCTCATTAAAACCCGTTTTAATAAGTGCTCCATTGGCATTGACGGGGATTTGTTATTTTGAAAGTCGCATTTGAAATAATTAAATAATAGTACATCTTTTTATTGATAATTAGATTTGAAAAGTAAAGTGTATTGAAATAACTAATCCAAAATCAAACTATACCCGTTTGATCTTTCAGCGGCATTCAGACTCGGATCATTGGAGGTCACGGTGCATTTCCGGTCTTCTGCCACCATGGCGTCTAGTTCCAGGTCGGTCAGTAAACTAAATGAGTACATCTGGCAGGGCGGCTTAATCTGTAGGCCCGGGTCGTCACACAGGTACCAGGCGCCTCCAGATAGACCAGTGTAGTTGAGAATCTTCTGACATCGGATCTGGTTTAAAATGTTTTAAGTCATTTTCTAGGAGATTAAACAGCCACATTTTAACTACTTCATGTTATTTTTAAAAAAAATTAGTTTGTTTATAAATCTTTTTTTTTAGATTCTGGTCGCTTTCCGATTAACAATAATTATTATAAGTTATTGTATTTTCAGTTAGGGTCTGTGCAGGGGCGGATTAAGGCTGCACGGGGCCCCTGGCTGCAATCAAACGGGGGCCCTATCCAGCCAGCGTCCCATAAAATATGATTGCTAACAGCTAATATAAGACTGTAACTAAATATTAATAATGAAAAAAGAAACGAACACGAAGAAATAACTTTTTAAAATGTTCGCCGGTGTGTTAAAAATTGAGTGTGAAAAGAAAAACTTTTACATTCCACCGCTGGAAATCGAACCCGACACCATTTGCATCACAAGCCTATGCCCTTTCCACTCCACACGACCAGCGGAGCTCGTCTAAATTGAGAAATTTTAAAAAATATAAACTATATTTTATACTATATTCTCTAAGTGAGCCAAGTTTTATAGTTTATTAAGACTGTCAGGTCTGAATCGCGCAGTGTTAAGAAGTCGTAAGAAATTTCCCGAATCGAGTTTTTTTAGACAAACTTTTTAAAATGAGAATTTAGGAATTTATAAGGATTTTGCCTAACATATGCATTCTTGGATGAAAATAAAATAAAATAATTTGAAACATGCTTATTTTCAAATAAGAAATACTTTTTTTGTGTTGGTGCGAGGCTCTTTGACGTCATATTTGTTTATTTTTAGCGTGTCTAGGTTTTTTATTTCGGATCTAGTTTTTTTCCTGACGTTTTTGCTAGGTTTTTCCCAACATTGTCACTGACAGTAGACTGCAGACAGTTTACAGTCAGATTAAATGTATTACTATTAAATAATATAATTAATTAGTCTGAGCCCGAATCATCATAAAATGTTTGTTACATATAAAGGACCAAATCATTAATAATATGTAAACATATAACAATCTATGTAACCATGTATGATTGATTCATTATTAATAAATTTCAAAACATGCATTTTTAAAAATATATTTTTATCAATCACAGACAAATTTAAATTACAAGAGTATCCAAATAACTTTTTTAAACTTCATGATGTTAACCTTTAAAAGTATAATCTATATTTTGGCTTTGTAGCCAAATTGTTTAAAAAAACGTACAGATTAAATAAAAATTGAAAGTACCCTATTAAAAATTGCCTTAAAAATGCAAAAATATTTATTATTTTTTAATTTGGAAGTCAAAAGTCATTAAAATGAATGCGAAAGCATTTAATTGAAGTTGCCACTTTTCAGGTTTTCCCCCAAATTTTTAATGCATTTCGGAATTTTTAGCCCAATTTGGCAATTTTTTTACCCCTGGCTGGGAAAATCTGGCACTTAAGACTTCGCAACTCTGGAATCGCAATCAGTTTAATAGATAATGCTATGGCGGATTAAGGGGGGGGGGAGCTGAACGGGCTAAAGCTACGGGCCCCCGACGGTTTGGAGGCCCCCAAACTTTTTATAGTTTATAATAAAAGTGTACAAATGTTTGCACGAACCCTTGGAATTATAATAAATAAAATAAATTAATAAATATTATCTCTACAACTGGATATAGTTGCCTCCCTTAGAAAACATAGTTTAAATTATGGTCTATATTTTTAAAATTTCCCCGTTGTGACGATCTCCGCTGGACGTGTGGCGAGAGCAATGGCATGTAATGCCAGCGGTACCGGGTTCGATTCTCAGCAGTGGAATTAGAAGTTTTTGTTTTCACACTGAATTGTAACATACCGGCGAACACTTCAAACAGATACTTCTTCGTGTTCGTTTTTTTTCCTCATTATTAATATTTAGTTACAGTCTTATATTAGCTGTTAACAATCGTTTTAAGGGACGCTGGCTGGAAAGGGCCCCCGTTTGATTGCAGCCAGGGGCCCCGTGCAGTCTTAATCCGCCCCTGAGATAATGTTTATAAATTTATTTAATTTATTATATTTTCAAGGGTTCGTGCAAACATTTGTACACTTTTATTATAAAATATAAAAAGTTTGGGGGCCCGAAATCGTCGGGGGCCGGTGGTTTTAGCCCGCTCAGCACCCCCCCCCTTAATCCGCCATAGGGTCTGTGTGTTGCCAGTAATGGCTATCACAAAGGATTTATTAGATTTAAGTGGAGTAAAGTAGAAAACCAGATGAAGATGGCTCATATACCTTTAAAATCTGACACGTCAAGCCACTCTAACATAACATTGGAATTGTCAATTATAGACATACATCGATTTAAAAGACAAGGTCAAGCATCAATTATTTTATATTAACTTGTTTTCTCATTTTAAGTGATTTTTTTTTCAATAATTCATGTAATTCAGAGTCCATGTTGAGCCAGAATATACCTTGAAAAACTTCATACATGCATGCAAGTGTACAAATCTTATTTGTAGCCGGAAAAAAGAAAACATAATATTTTGTTAAAAGTTTAATTATTGACTAATAATATTTGTATAAAAGAAAAAAAACAAGAAGCACATTTTGACCACAAGTTGACATATCTCCGGTCTACCCATGTACTAATGATAGGTGTATATTAAAGAAAGCCGCATGTTATGGTTGGGGTATCCTCTATCTAATATAAGACATATATTGTCTACTTCCCATAAACAAATATTTATTATTGTATTTTTTTTTCCTTGCCTCAAATATTTTAAACTATGTCTATTATCCAACTGATGTACTAATTAACTTACATCAGCGTGAAGAACTGGAAGATGTGCGTCTTATTAACTTACATTAACGTGTGATAAAAAGCCACGGATAGCGATGAGAAGGGCTGCGTTCGTCATATTCGTGAAGTTAAGATGTTTCAAGATTGATCCTTCTATTACTTTGTTGCCTGTGATTGTTAAAAGAATATGACAAACGATTATTATTTCAAATGACACTTTAATTAAATTATTTCTCGATATCATATATTTCAATGGACACATTAGCGTCTGGAAATCAGTATACGATTAATTTTTGTCAAATGTTTATTATTTACCAGTTATTGATGCCACGTGATCCTCAGCGAATTTTCTTTCAGGTTGCGTTAATTGTTTCGGAGGTTTTTTGTGTTGTATTTCAAGTTTTCCTGCTTGCGGTATAATATCATTGAGTTTTCCTTTGGCACTACGCTTCCCTTCTTTGATTTGATGACGAATGCTTATTTTGTTTACAGAGGTCTCTTCGTGTGTCTTGAACATTCTCTGTGTAAATGTCACTTCTGGTACAGTAACTTCGAGTTGTTCTTTATAATCTGAGGGCATATTCTCCATTTTCGACCGTTCATCTTCTTCTTTTAGACTAACTGTCACTCTTGTCTCTCTTGGTGGACGGTCAACAAGTCGAGGTCCACTTGTACCCGTTACATTCGTGTCATCTTCAAGTATATCCCTGACAAATCCGCTTACATTTGCGTTACGCCTTCCCATATACTTATTTACAACTACACCAGGTACATTGGAATCACTTCCATGTACATTAGCACCATAATCAGACGCATTAGCACCATCTCCCAGTACATTAGCACCATATTCAGACACATTAGCACCACCTCCATGTACATTAGCTCCATATTCAGACACATTAGCACCATCTCCCTGTACATTAGCACCATATTCAGACACATTAGCACCACCTCCATGTACATTAGCACCATATTCAGACACATTAGCACCATCTACAGGTACATTTCCACCACCTCCGGGTACATTACCATCACCTACAGCTACATTTGCACCATATTCAGACACATTAACAACACTATCAGTTACATCAGAACCAAGTCCAGGTATATTAGCATCACCGCCAGTTATGTTAGCAATAGTGACCAGGTAGTTTTCAAATTTCTGTTGAGCCCCGCGTTGGCCTGCTTCATCACCATTTCCAAGAACCCGTGTTGCCACTGTTACCAGAACCTCGGGGTTTTCCCAATTTACTGGCGATACACGAGCAAGTCGAGGACCTTCAGATTTTAAATGCATATTTGGGACAGGGTCAAAGAGGTCATTTCTTAGAAAAGTGCTTTGATTCTCGAATGCCGTGTTAATTATAAAATTACGGTCGCTTTTCCTCACAATGTCATATTTCTGTGACAAATAATCATTTGACGGCATTCCCTCATCTGAGTGTTTACCCATTGCTGGTGAGCTCGACGAACTGGGTAAACTGACCCGCCAAATACCATCTTTAACAAAAGTTGTCTCCCTCTTCCTCGGCACAGTTTGACCAGTCCCTGAAAGGATCTCTATATCTTCTGATATAAATCTTTTTGATTCTATATCACCCGGTACAATGCCCATGGATCTCTCATCTTCTGGTAAAAAGTTAAATCCCTTAGCATTATTCATATATGTTGTATTGTCCATTTCTAACGCGCCTGTATAGCCTGGTGCCATTGTTTTTAACACTCCACTATTACCGTCCGAGGCAACTTTCTCTTCTTCTATACGCTCTTCCTTGACTGTGACACCATTACCCACTGATTCACCAGCATTTAACTGAACTTTACCAAGTCTCGGTGTAGCTCTGTTTCTCAGTGAAGCATGGCCTGCTGGAACAGGTTTCTTACCTGGCACCTTATTTCTCCCCAGTCCTGAGCCATTTCCTGATACGTCATTTGAGGTACTTTCTTTATGTGATTCCTGGCGTTCTTTTTGCACAATTCGTCTTCTAGCTTCACTTCCATCCCCTGATAAAGCCTTGGCCTGAAGCAGACTTCCATTACGGAACCCTACAATTAAATCACTGTTTAAAGCCAAATCCTCTCTAATTCTTGACGTGCGATGACCATACTTTAAATTACTTCCCTCCTTCACTTTTCTATCACTATCCGGTTTTGTGAAGCTATAATTTAGGGAAGTTACGTTTTCTAAGATATCTTCTCCAACGTTTCCTCCTCCATGTAATATTCCCCCGTCTAGTACACTTTTATCCCCAGGAACAATTTCATTACCATGACCATCTAATAACCCCCCACCCCTCGACATCGCCCCCCTCCAGGCCGGCGTTTTTCGACTGACCCTTGATTCCTTTCGCTCTTCTCGTTGTCTGCTACCTCGCCGCTTCCATACGCCGCCGTCAGTTACGCCACCATATCCCAGAATGCTGTTCACGTCTGGCAAGGTGATTACTTCCGATAAACGTGTCCCTCCCTCCGGGCTCTCCTGTCCAAAACTTGAAATTTGCCCTGTCACCTCGCCCTGTGTTCCAGCATTACCTGTTCCAGTTTGTTGTAAGTGTGACTGTAGTTTAGCTTCGTTTCGACCTCGAATTTTAAATTCGTTTCGACTGTTTGTTGTTAAATTATAATCACTGTCATGGTAAACAAGCATCTCGTTCCGGTCCTTATTTTTGAGCAGGTATGCATTCCTGTAAGCCTCCTTGGTCGTTATCGCACTATTCGCCTTCTCCACGATTTTAATGTAAATCGTAGTCACTGCCGTTACAACAGCTATGGTTACAATCAACTGGAAACGGAAACCTAAAATGATACAAAGGCAAATTGACAAAGGAGCTTTTTTATGTTATATCCCAAAAGAAAATCCAATTTTATTGATTTATTTAAGTCAAATTAATTTTTTTTTTCAATTACAAAGAAACAATCAACACATTTACAACAACAACAAAATAATAATAAATAAAAAATAAATGAACGCGTGCGTTTTACATTCCTTTTCTGTAATTGATAATTTCCTCCGTGATTTAAGTCAACACCTTTAGATTTCATCCACAAACAATTGTCTTTAATGACACATTCCTAAATTAAAATATATCTGTCAGATAAAAAAGGTTAGGGATGCTTTTTCCTGATGACATTTTTTTCTAATAAATTTTAGAAATAAAAATATTTGAATCAAAATTTCATGAAAAAACATGATTTAAAGCGGATGTTGGTAAAAAAGTGAAAGGGGTGAGTGAACCAATACACGGTTACAGCACGTCAGGAAATAGAGAAGATTCGGCATTGAGTAGTGATCTATTTGGGGGTGGGGGTTGGGGGGCTCGTTATGGATTGAAACACTTTGGTAAATCAACGCATTAGTTCAAAAAAACTCGATGACAGCAAGTTTAAATATATCCTTTTTATTTTGATCTATAAGTTGGGAATTATAGCCATAAATGTGTCTCCTGATGGCTTGTGATATAGTTTTCACTATGAATATGTTGGCTTGTGATAAAGTCGCCATTTTTATGGTGGCTTGTGATAAAGTCGCCATTTTATGGTGGCTTGTGATATAGTTTTCACTATGAATATGGTGGCTTGTGGTAAAGTCGCCATTTTTATGGTGGCTTGTGATAAAGTCGCCATTTTATGGTGGCTTGTGATATAGTTTTCACTATGAATATGGTGGCTTGTGATAAAGTCGCCATTTTTATGGTGGCTTGTGATAAAGTCGCCACTGTTATGGTGGCTTGTGATAATATTACCATTATGAATAAGGTGGCTCGTGGAAAAAGTGGCCACTATGATTATTGTGGCTTGTGATTAAGTTGCTGCTATGAATATCCAGTCCTTAGGAATCACAAGCGAGCTCACCAAGCTGTTGAGAAAATTACAGCGATTTTTTAAAACATCTTTATTATCAGCAAGCGAGTAAAACTTTATGGCACCTCATTATTTCACACCATATTCGGCACACAAAATATAGCCAGACAAATCATATCTATTTATTTCAATAACAATTGTATCTATAATGTGTTCATGTTCTAAGTTTCGAGTCATAGCCTATGCTATTTAAGTCACAGCCTATGCTATTTAAGTCACAGCCTATGCTATTTAAGTCACAGCTGACGACCTTTTAGTCTATTAAAAGGGAATCAGACATACAATTATTTAGCATAAGTTAATTTACAAATTTTAATTTATGTTTGGATAAGCTATCAGCAATAACGTTAACGGCATATTTTTCATAAAAAATAATTTTGTTGTATAGAAAGAAACCTTTTTTTTTAAAAAACTGCAGAACAATTTTTCTTACCGCACAGATCAAAAGTATAAAGAACTGCCTTCGTTTTATCATTTATATACTTAATCAAGAAACAATCTCTTAACTTAATCAAGAAACAACCTCATTATTTCACACCATATTCGGCACACAAAATATAGGCAGACAAATCATATCTATTTATTTCAATAACAATTGTATCTATAATGTGTTCATGTTCTAAGTTTCGAGTCATAGCCTATGCTATTTAAGTCACAGCCTATGCTATTTAAGTCACAGCCTATGATATTTATATCACAGCCTATGCTATTTAAGTCCCAGCTGACGACCTTTTAGTCTATTAAAAGGGAATCAGACATACAATTATTTAGCATAAGTTAATTCACAAATTTTAATTTATGTTTGGATAAGCTATCAGCAATAACGTTAACGGCATATTTTTCATAAAAAATAATTTTGTTGTATAGAAAGAAACCTTTTTTTTAAAAAAAACTGCAGAACAATTTTTCTTACCGCACAGATCAAAAGTATAAAGAACTGCCTTCGTTGTATCATCTATATACTTAATCAAGAAACAATCTCTTAACATGCATTTAAAATCAAAACAAAACAATATGACAATGATGACACAGAAGCTTTAAAAAAGACCTTACTTACTATCATGGCGAAAATGAAAATAGAACATTGTAAGCCCGCAACAGAGTCGAAAAGTAAATAATTCTGAAAATCCTCACTACTTTAACTTTTTTTTTAATACGTAGAATCTATAGATTCTAGGTCCATGTTATAATTTTGCATATAAAAACAAGTAAAACTTGTTACATTTATTGGACACGTTTTTCGGATCTTACCTTTATGGTGTGTAAAGCTACATGTGCAAGTAGTTCCCAGGCTGGGCGACCCACGCAAGGAGTTTAGTATCATTGTATCTTGTTGACACATTAACTTAAATTACTCAGTAATAATTATTGCTGGAATTTTTAATCAAGGTTTTAGCAAAAATGAATCACTTTATTCTCCTTAAAGAAAATGTATTCACAATTTTGTAAAAGGAAAAAAAAAGTAAAAAAGATAAATGAAATTAAAATGAAAATTTTTTCACACACAAAAATGCTTAATAAATTAGTTTTAAAGTTTTCTACTTTTATTATTTGTATAATTTTTTGTTCATTGTACGGCCTGAATTAAATGAAAATGAATCGTATTTTTTAAAGAATGAATATTTTCCCCCTAACCTTTTTTATGCAGATGTTAGCCCAGAGATGCCCAAAGTCCGGCCCGCGGGCCAAAACCGGCCCGCGAAGCAATTTTTACTGGCCCGTGGCCTCATATGAAATAATTAATTAACTAACGTATTATTTTTTAACAACATTAAATATAAGAAAAGTCGACAAGTTTTGCCGTTTTGATAACGTCAAAGGATGGCAAAAGTCGATAAACATTGTATTGTTTACCAATTACTAGACTTCAGTCTTAAAGACTGACAAGGGGAACAAATGTATTTGGTTCTGTGTGTTCTGCTGTCTGTGACGTTAAATTACCAAGTAAACGATATATTTATTTATTACTGATGGTTATCGCCATGACTCGTGAGCACAGTTGACAAGCAAAACTTGTCTGTAACAAAGTCAGCTTAGTCAGGCTGGCAAAGTTTTTAAACTTCACTGTATCATTCATAAAGAGGTCCTTTGTGCTAAACACCTTTCATGTGATCGTGTCCTTAAGCAAGCGATAAAGGATATGATCTCTATTCGCTCTAAAACCCTGTTTCACAGCCAGTTTTAGCAGTGTCTTCTTGACATCTAGAGAGAATACAAAGATGTTATGTATGACAATGAAATAAGATGGTTTAGTCGGGGGACAGCACTTCAGCGCGTCTACACATTAAAAAAGAAATTGGGCAGTACATGGAAGATAAGGAAAAACCATTTCCATAACTATCTGATGCTGCTTGTCTTGCATAGTTTGCATTTTCGGTTGATGTGAAAAGACATATAAACTTTCTTAACACAATTCTCCAAGGGCATAATGCAGTGGTAAGCCAATTATATTCACACATCAAGGACTTTGGGAACAAGCTGAAACTTTTTCAAAGGTAAATTTTTCAAATGCAGCCTAATACCAAACATTTCCCCTCACTGCAGGAAATTAGGACAAGTTTACCAGAAAGAAGCTTCAATTGGCAAATGCATAGGTATGGTGCAGATATCACATCCATGGCTGATGAATTTCAAAGACGCTTTCATGACTTAATAACTATTGAAAAGATAAACGTGGTTGTTTTTGTTAAATCTTCATATTTCTCTGTAGATTTTGATAATACTGCGGCAATCTGCAGAGGGAATTCATTGAGCTGCAAACTGATGCTGAATGTCGCAGCAGACAATTTCTTCTCTTCGACTTTTAGAGCGATCTTTATGGTTAAAGAGAGATTAAAAGGAATTCGAACATCTGTTTTAAAAAAATGCTTAGCTTGTTTGGCTCGAAATACTTGTGTAAGCAGACATTTTCAGTTATGAATTTTAACAAGATCTGTGTGAGGACGAGAATAAGTGACCCTCAACTACGTGATATCATACGTATCAAAACCATGGAATTGAGCCTGACCTCCCCACTTACTGCATTCAAGATCTCAGTTTCACCATTCACGTTAAAATTTTACAATAAAAACTCATCAAACTATGTCATTTTTATATTATTATTTTAACCCGACCCGTGGATATCTTTGCATAAAGGAATATGGCCCGCGATGCAAAAAGTTTGGGCATCCCTGTGTTAGCCCTTAAAGTATATGATCAAATTAAACATTTGCTACCAATATATATATATNAAATGGCAAGAAAAAGTGCCTAATAGTGAGGTACTAACGCGTGCCAATACCCAAAGCATGTTCTCAATTCTTAGTGAAAGACGCCTGAGGTGGCTAGGACATGTCAAAAGAATGAGCCCCGGCCTCATCCCGATGGACCTCCTATATGGGGAACTTGCTTCAGGAAAGAGGAAAACAGGTCGCCCACGCTTGCGATTTAAAGATGTCTGTCAAAGGGACATGAAAGCAGCCAAAATACATACAAGTGACTGGGAGTGTAAGGCAGAAGACCGATCTACGTGGCGCACAGTTGTCAAAGAGGGCGTCATAGTAGCCGAGGAGCGAAGAATGGAGTAGGCTGCAGACAGAAGAGCTAGGAGAAAGGCCAAAAGATTTGGAAGCACAGAACTCGTGTGCAGTGCTCGATTTACCGCCGGGGATGCCGGGGATATCCCCGGCACTTTGAGGCTCCATCCCCGGCTCTGCTTTAACGTCTACCATCCCCGCCGGGGATGGCATTTATCCCCGGCTCTGCAGAAAAAAAATTCATCCCCGGCACTGTTTTTTTCCTAAATCGAGCACTGCTCGTGTGTAAAAACTGTAGCAAAGACTGTCACTCCATGATAGGACTGCACAGCCACTCGAGAAAATGCAACCCAACCCAACGGTGATGCACCATCGTCTCGCGAGACGGAAGGATGCCGGATACAAGAACAAAGACATCATTAAAATTAAACTTAGGTCAATTAATTCTAACTTTGAAATACTTGACAACAACTTAATAAATTCCTCAGATGATATGTGGATAAAAACATTGTTCTTATTCCGTATGCCAGGACACATAGGATAATCGTTCCCTCAGTATGGGATATAGGGCGGGAATACATTGCCTGAACAACATAGGAAAATGAACGCAATATCAACATTTAAAAGTTTATTTTCAATAAAAATAACAAAAATCTAAAAGCAATCCTATTTAATAATTTATGAATACTTTATATGTCAATCATAACAATGCAAATAAGAAAGAAACTTAGTGAGAGGATTTTAATTGAAACTTGCAAGTTGGTGGAAAAATATTGTTTTATTTTGAAATTGTTTACTTGCTGATGTAAATAAGTCATGCAGCTGTTCATTTTTTCTTTCTTATTTCAGAGAGGCTTTCAGATTTTTAATTTTTTTTTTTAATTTTCTTTTTAAAACTGCGCTTAAAAATATTTTAAAAATATAATGGGTTTTCATATGTCTTTAAATACTCAACTCTCAGAGCCTCAGCTCACTGTCCAAAATAACACCTCTATCACCACTGTCAGACCTCAGCTCACTGTCCAAAATAACACCTCTGTCACCACTCTCAGAGCCTCAGCTCACTGTCCAAAATAACGCCTCTGTCTCCACTCTAAGAGCTTCAGCTTACTGTCCAAAATAACACCTCTGTCACCACTCTCAGAGCGTTAGCTTGCTGTCCAAAATAACACCTCTGTCACCACTCTCAGAGCCTCAGCTCACTGTCCAAAATAAAACCTCTGTCACCACTCTCAGAGCCTCATCTCACTGTCCAAAATAACACCTCTGTGTCCACTCTCAGAGCCTCAACTCACTGTCCAAAATAACACCTCTGTGTCCACTCTCAGAGCCTCAACTCACTGTCCAAAATAACACCTCTGTCGCCACTCTCAGAGCCTCAACTCACTGTCCAAAATAACACCTCTGTCGCATTCGTACAGCGCGTTGCACGCCAGGCAGAAATATTGTATCTTCGATAAGTTCTTAACGATGTGCTTAAATGTGAAATATAGATAACCGTCTATATAGATTCTGAAATCGCTCTTCCTGACTAGAAAACTGATCGTGAAATCCTTGTTGAAGTATAGCGTATCGTTCACGAATTCCTTTTCTCGTATCACCCAACGCCCGGCAACGGTAGCCTCACGGTGGATGTGGCTGAGGGAGAAATGTATCCAGAATCCCAAAGCCACGTCATCCCCCTGTGACGTCTGATTCCCGGTGTTGAACTCCATGCACGTGCCGCCACCGGGGTCAACGGAGGAGACCCTCGTTTTCAGTTCGATGAGCTGACCGACCCTGAGACCCCCGTGCAACCACACGGATTCGTTCTGACGCGGCCGGACTACCGTGGGGTGCCTCAAGAAGAACTGGCCCGTGGCGTTGAATTCGATGTCATCCACAGTATCACAGATCGAGCAAGTGTCCACTGTGACCATCGCAAACGCTGAGCAGTTAGATGATTCGGAACAAAGCCGGGCGCAATCCATGATCGAGGCGCCAACTGACGACACGTTCTGAAGAGAACTAGACCAGATCCTTCCATGATACGATCTGAAAGTCTTCAGCTTAAAATTGTTTAGGCCGTCGGTGGCGACGAACCGTAGGCACAGGGTGATGATTAGAATGCCGGGCCAACACGCACTGAAAACTTTGGTATTCATAATGACTTTAAGAAGACATTAGTTTTAAAACACTTAAAACGTGCGCGGAACATGAACCACTATTTTAACTTTTTTCATCCTTAGATTCTGAATCGTCTATCGTCCCTATTTTTTTTTTACAAAGTTAAACACTGCACCTTGAGGTCATTTTTTTTTCTTTTATATTTTCAGTTGAATGAAAACAAGGGCTAAGTTTTGATTGTGGTATAATAAAACTACCACGCTTTAAATGTATTTAACAAATGACATTGTCGTGTTATCGGGGGCAGCAAATACAACTATCGATAAGAGAAAAAAATAACTAACAGTGAAATCGACAAATGCCAATATAGATCAATATTTGTATCCGGCTAATCGTACATTTTCTATTGATTTCTGTGTTTGGATCATTCCTGTTGTCATCTCACCTCATCGCTCAATATTTTAGTTGATTATTGATGTATTAAACTACTAGTTGTTTTTTTTATAAAAAATTCTAAATCATATTAAGATTTGACAGCATGTGTCTATTTGACAACATGTGCATATTTGACAACATGTGTATATTTGACAGCATGTGTATATTTGACAACATGTGTATATTCGAAGACATGTGTACATTTGACAACATATGCATATTTGACAACATGTGTATATTTGACAACATGTGTACATTTGACAACATGTGTATATTTGTCAAATGTGCCTAATCCAGAGGACGGAGACACGTGCCTCTCACAAATATTTTTTTGGGAATGTAAGAATCTTTTTGGAATTTATATACAGGTCACCTTGGTCAAGTAAAGTAGAATTAAAAATGCAATTATAACACAAAGTGTATAGCTTTTAATGCTGTTATCTTAAATCAACATCCTTAATATTTATTATAGGGCTTCAGTGATTAACGATAACATGATCTATAAATCGCAAAAAAATATTCGATTAAAATTCTTATAAAATTTAAGTAAATAAATTTAATACCGTTTTTCTCCCAATATATTAATAACTAATATTTTTCATCACTTTCATACTTTTTTCTCCTATGATTATTATAGCCGGATTAGACATAAATCATAGATAAGCGTGGGACGCAATATTCTTCTGTATAGAAGAAGCATCTGTAATATATGAGATGAGAATTCGGAAGCCCTGGAATTACCGCGACTTAACCGATTTTGCGAAATAATTCATAGTGAATTAATAGGATCCATAAATTCGTTATAAAATATAATTAATAGAAATCAAACGATTAATCGATTCTATTTTTCCCGATTAATCGAGCACAACACTTTTAATCGTCACCAGTTTTAATTTATATATTTATAAATCTATGGAAAATTAAATTTTTTATACATATATTTTGGGGCTGCGGAAGTTAACCATTAATTTCTCGATTAATCAATTAGAAATTATTGGAAGTCAGAAAATTGTTTTTTGATTTAAAAAGTGTAAATAATAACTTTCTTTACAATTACACAAATATTTGGGTTTTAAACTATTAAGTGACGGGAATGTGCAATATTTTTATAAAGTTTACCTACCATGGTTCTAACACTTTGACTACTTATCAATCCAAATACAAAGCGTATATTATTGACAATAATTGAGTGTTACTCAGAGACAGAAAATGACGACAACTCTGATGAATTACTTCTGGTTAGTTACTGCGCTTCAAAATGGAGATGTAAGTTTCTGAATCCATTAACTCTCTACAATGTACATGGAGATAATGTCATTCCTTGCCAAGACAATTTAGTACATACCCGTTACCCCAGCTCCATATAAATGATTGTTCAGCTTGGCTTGTTATTTTGTCAGTTAGAACCACTCATCACTTGATGGCACTTATCTTTTTGCGAATTTGGTTTAAAGATGAGTTACAAAGGTCACATTCCAATGTTATTTAAATTTTCAAAAAAATGTTTAAGTGTCGTTTATTCCATCAAAAATTTTAATTTTCAAAAGTTAACGTTTAAATTTACATAATGTATATATTAGGGCTGTTATCGATTAAATTAAATTTAATCGTTAACTTTTGAAAAATTACCGATTAATTAATCGATAATTTTGTTAAAGCTAGAAAATTTCAAGGCAAGTAATAAAAACAGGCAATTGATATTTTTATTAAGTTATTTTAAAAACATAGTTAATGAAAATAAGTTAAATAACGTATTTAGGTTCAGGCAGTTGAATAAAAATTTCTGATTAATTTTAAAATATAAAAGTATTACAGCCAAATAGAAATTGTTTGATGACTAACAAAAAGATAAAATCATCTTTTTATAACAAGTGGTTCAAAATTTATTTTTTTCTAAGACTTAATAATCATTTTTTTCACTCGGCTGTTTTCTTTCACATTTTGTGCCATTTTATTATTTTATAGCATACTTTAAGATGCCCATAACTTAAGTTATTAATTTAATTTGATTTCAAAGATATAATATTGTTAGGAGATATATTTAAATATAAGTAGATCAATTTAAAATCTATGAATTTAAATTTTGTTATTGTTAAATGATTAAAAACAATTTTTTTAAATATAATTGTCCTTATAAGAGAGGTTATTTTAAAGTTTACACTAATCAACTTTCTTGATGGAGAAGTTTGTACGTAAAAAAAAAATATAAACTATTATTTATTATATATTAATAAATCGACATTTTAAAGAAAAAACATTTCTTTAATTTTAATCACTATTTTATTGATTAAAATAATTTTAATCGATAAAATAATTTACCGATTAATCGAGTAATTAATAGGTAATTTCCGCAGCCCTAGTANTATATATATATTCTACTGATGCATTTCATTTTATAATGAGTATTTAAAAAAAAAAATTGGATAGCAAAAATATAAAAACTGTTTGTAAAAAATCCTATTTAGATAGAATAGAATTTGAATAAAATTATGCAGAGAAAAGGACAAGTAGAAATGAAATTCACTTTTATCATTTCTCTTAAACACATAGATTCTACAAGTAGTTTTTTTTAAAAAAACGATTCCGGAAAACCTTGAGATCAAACGCTTGTTTTAACTACTGAATATCATTCTAAGACCAAAGTTTAACGTTTCCTATCTTTACAATGGAAAGGGTCAAGGACAAAATATAATCAATAACTATTGAGCCAAATGGAGTTGAACAAACCTGATCATTTTGTAGCCGTTAAAAGACATAATATGCAAAAACCACCAGGAATTGTTTTTTCTTCTGTTCTGTTAGGATTTAACTTTTTTCTTTGTTTTCTCAAATACAAAGAAAAAAACTTTGAAGTTGCGTGATTTTTCTCCTTTTCAACATACCATGGGACCTATTACATGATCTCATTACATGACCCCCATTACATGGCACTAGGGCCGTTATCGCTTAATTTAAATTTAATCGTTAACTTTTGAAAAATTACCAAATCGACAATTTTAATAAAAGATAAAAATAAAATGTGTGACGTCATAAAAGAAAAAAAAATCAAGCGAAGTAATAAAAACAGACACCTTGCATTTTTTAAAATTTAAATATTAGTATTTTAATATAATGTCAAAGAATTTGAAGTTTTTTAATGTTAATTAAATAAAAACAATGTTTCATTTTTTAAATATCATTTTCATTATAAATAAAGCTTATTTTAAAGTTTACACTTAAAAAATCTTTTTTTTTTTTCAATTTGAAAGTTTTGTACGTTAAAAAGCAAACTATTATTAATAAGTAATTATTTATTAATAAATGGAAGAAATTATTAAAAACGGTGCCTATAATTTTAATCGCTATTCTATCGATTAAAATAATTTTAATCTATAAAATATTACCAATTAATCGAGAAATTAATTGTTGATTTCCGCAGCCCTACATGGCACCTATTATATGATCTCATTACATTACTCCCATAACATAGTACTTTTACATGATCTCATTACATTACTCCCATTGCATGGTACTTATTATATGGTCTCATTACATGACTCCCATTACATTGTACCTATTTCATGATCTCATTACATGACTCCCATTACATTGTACCTATTACGTGATCTCATTACATGACTCCCATTACATTGTACCTATTACATGATCTCATTACATGACTCAAATTACATGGAACCTATTACATGATCTCATTACATAACTCCAATTACATGAAACAAGTGGTTGAAATTTTTGTAACAAAGCCGTAAAAAACCAAGTTTTTGACTAGAAATCCTTTATATACGATACATATCTACAAGGATATTCATTATAATACGCAGGGAAAAACAATGCGAAAATACAGAACTTTACTTATGTGTCGTAAAATATGTTTAATATAATGTGCACCGATCGAGAATATATTTTTAAAAGTATTGTCAACATAAGGCTCACCTTATTGCTGGACAGGAAAGACTGTTGAACATAATAAGCACCACGACACTCTATCTAAAAAATTAACATTATACATTGAGGTAAATAAAATAAATTTAAAATTTAATAATTCAATTACAGAAAATTTGATCGATCTGAAATTTTGATACATCATTTTGTCATCAGCACGAGTCTGCCTGCAAAATTTCAGCTCGCTAGCTTACGAAGAAGTGGGTTAAAAATAAAAAAAGTAAGCAATCAAGAAAGCAAGCAGGAGTACACTTGGGTATCGGCCGGAATCCCCCGAAAAATTGGTATCGTGATTTTGTTGACAAAATGGCGATATCCAATTTTTAATTTATTTGAAGATAGCGTTGTTTGGATTGTTATAGCTAATTATTCGCGCTAAATAAATTAAACATCCGTCCATTCTTAAAACAAGACGATCTTGCTTGTTGCATTGGCATTTTTTATTATTTATTTTCGCAAGGTTTCAACTTTGAAAATTTATGGTAATACTTGTTCTTATTGACCATGTAATAATAACCTTTAAAAAAAAAAGAAATGCGTCAATTATAAAAATGAAGAAGTATTAAAATTCATTACTTGAAATAAAACATATTCAAATTTGAAGAGTGTAGGTCAAATAGACTTTTTTTTAGCGGTAGGTCTAATTCTTTTTAAACTCTAGCAACGTTACACGTTTATAGGAAACTTCCCAATTACCGCTATTTGTAAAATTAAGTAAAGTGATCCTGTTGCTCATTTCAAGTGTGTATTAGAATTATAAATTATAAGTACCAGTCAGTCTATTTTATCTAATAATGAGTAAAAGTAATTATGATAGTGTAATTAGAATTTTTTTTTAATTTATAGAATTAGTATTAGTAATATTACTATTACAATTATTATTATTATTAGTACTTATTAATTAATACATGTATTAACTTATTCTGACTTGTTTTATAAGCTTTAGGCTTAGGCCAACAATGCTTATGGGTTATGCAGTACATATTATGATTTAGTTAGAAGTTTTAGAAATAAAATATGTTTACTTTGATAAAACTAGAAACTAAAAAGGCACTTACCTTTAATAACGAAATTTCCAGTAATTTACTCACATATTACAATACACCTCAGAAACCACATGTAATAAACACTTTCTGGTACATTAATTTAATCCATTAATTACACAAGATATTACTAAACTTACTAAGAACAAGCATATATATTGAATGATTGAAACTTACCTCATGTGAATTTCAAAAAACATTTATGTTTTACAGTTTTTTAATAGTAAAGTAAGAAGTCACATTAAAGGCCCAGTGTAGTAATAAACTGTAGCTGTTAAAAATCTATTAATAGTTTGAAATATGATTTTCTATATTTAAAAATAATTTTGAAGTGGAATATTATTGTATCTGATTGTATTAAAAAAAAATTCTAATTAAAAAAAAAAAAAGAAATATTTTTTATATTAAAAATACAAAACCTCTTAAAAAAGCCCTATCCAATGTGACTCTCATAGGTATCTTTTATAATCTAAAATTAAACAATCAAGGTAGACAGACATTTATACGGGTTGGCGGTGTAATGTAGTTTGAAGACCACTGTGGGCAATGTATCGTTTGCCAATTAAAGTATTTTTAGCGCATTTTCGAGATGTCGAAATCGCTATTGCACCCGTTTTGTCCGTCCGTCCGTCTGTCATCACCCTGATCACAGGATCCATAAGTCCTAGACCCATGATGTATATATGTTTTTTGTATGTCCTGACCTGCCATTGGTGCATCAACACTCAGTTACTCGATCCGTTAAAAAACCCCGTTAAAACTACCAAAAAACTTTGCGAATCGAGAGTTAACACTGGCACAAGGAACGGCCGCCATTGCCGGAAGTCGAATAGAGCATTTTTCAAGCATTCAAGAGTGGTGCGAAGGCGTGCAAAAGGATTAGTTGTTTTTTTTAGTTGACGTCATTAGAATATGTGTAAAGGTTTAGAGACTTTTACGTCATCATTTGTGGTGACTTGTAGTTAGATTAAAGAGAAAATAAAAAATTTTAAAATGTAAAGAAATGACTTTTAAATTTAAAAATGTCAGGTATATTCATTACACAAGAAAATTCATAAAAATATGTCTAAAATCTAAACACAATTACTGATAACTACATAATGCTGATATCTAACATAAGTACTGATACATAATACGAAAATGCGCTAACACGTCCTGAGTTCCAAAAGGGACCAGGCTTAACATGATTTTTTTTTTTAATTTCGAACACAACGTGTCAATACAGTTGTTTTTCCCATGTGTATTAAAATGTTTGGTTTAACAACGCTGGAATCTAAATAGGTATTGCGTCTGTCATCTTTGGTTACAATAAGGTGTGCTGATACACTCTGGTTACATACTACTTTAGTTAGACGCAACACTTGTAAGATCCTGATCAGGTTAGACTCTTCTCTTGTTTCACCACATTCAGGTGACACCCTACTCTTGTTACAACAAGTTCAGACGACACCCTACTCTTGTTACAACAAGTTCAGACGACACCCTACTCTTGTTACAACAAGTTCAGACGACACCCTACTCTTGTTACAACAAGTTCAGACGACACCCTACTCTTGTTACAACAAGTTCAGACGAAACCCTACTCTTGTTACAACAAGTTCAGACGACACCCTACTCTTGTTACAACAAGTTCAGACGACACCCTACTCTTGTTACAACAAGTTCAGATGACACCCTACTCTTGTTACAACAAGTTCAGGTGACACCCTCTTGTTTCACCACATTCAGACGACACCCTACTCTTGTTACACCACGTTCAGGTGACACCCTCCTCTTGTTTCACCACATTCAGACGACACCCTACTCTTGTTACACCACGTTCAGGTGACACCCTCCTCTTGTTACAACAAGTTCAGACGACACCCTACTCTTGTTACAACAAGTTCAGATGACACCCTACTCTTGTTACAACAAGTTCAGGTGACACCCTCCTCTTGTTTCACCACATTCAGACGACACCCTACTCTTGTTACACCACGTTCAGATGACACCCTCCTCTTGTTTCACCACATTCAGACGACACCCTACTCTTGTTACACCACGTTCAGGTGACACCTTTCTTTTGTTTCACCACATTCAGACGACACCCTACTCTTGTTACACCACGTTCAGGTGACACCCTTCTTTTGTTTCACCACATCCAGACGACACCCTCCTCTAGTTACACAAAGTTCTGATGACACCCTACTCTTGTTACACCACGTTCAGACGACACACTCTTCTAGTTACACCAAGTTCTGATGACAACCTTCTCTTGTTACACAAAGTTCTGATGACACCCTACTCTTGTTACACCAAGTTCTGATGACACCCTACTCTTGTTACACCAATTCTGATGACAACCTTCTCTTGTTACACCAAGTTCTGATGACAACCTTCTCTTGTTACACACGTTCAGGTGACACCCTCCTGTTGTTACAGCACATTTAGATGACACCCTCCTGTTGTTACACCACAGTTAGATGACACCCTCCTGTTGTTACACCACAGTTAGATGACACCCTCCTGTTGTTACACCACATTTAGATGACACCCTCTTCTAGTTACACCCCGTTCAGATGACACCCTCCTGTTGTTATTCCACATTTAGATGACACCTTCCTCTTGTTACACCACATTTAGATGACACCTTCCTCTTGTTACACCACATTTAGATGACACCCTTCAATTAATACAAGACGTTCAGATGACACCCTCCTTTTGTTATACCACGTTTAGATGACAACCTCCTGTTTTTACACCACATTTAGATGACACCCTCCTGTTTTTACACCACATTTAGATGACACCCTCCTGTTTTTACACCACATTTAGATGACACCCTCCTGTTGTTACACCACATTTAGATGACACCCTCCTGTTGTTACACCACATTTAGATGACACCCTCTTCTAGTTACATCCCGTTCAGATGACACCCTTCTGTTGTTATACCACATTTAGATGGCACCCTCCTGTTATTACATCACATTTAGATGACACCCTCCTCTTGTTACATCACATTTAGATGACACTCTCCTCTAGTTACATCCCGTTCAGATGACACCCTCCTGTTGTTATACCACATTTAGATGACACCCCTCCTCTTGTTACACCACATTTAGATGACACCCTCCGTTTGTTACACCACATTTAGATGACACCCTCCTGTTGTTACACCACATTTAGATGACACCCTTCAATAGTTACAACACGTTCAGATGACACCCTCCTTTTGTTACACCACATTTTGATGACACCCTTCTATTGTTACACCACGTTCAGGTGACACCTTTCTCTTGTTACACCAAGTTCAGATGACACCCCTCTCTTGCACAATGAGTTTGCCCACCGTGGTCCCAGACTTAAAGCGTTCTGTAACTAGAGTACAATGTGTTCTCGTCACATTTTCCTTTTCTCCCGCAGTACTCGGTACTACAACGAAAGCCTAGATCCAAATTTAGATGGGCATTAAGTTTTTAAGTTATGTCTAACCACCAGGAGTTCTAAAATACTCGGATAAGAGAAGACATAATTCAAGGGAAATCATTCTAGATTACATTTTTTTTTAAAAAGTCGATTCAAATAAGTAATCTAAAAGTAAACACAAGAAGACGTCATATCCCCTCACGCTACATCACACCAAGAATGTGTCAATATAATATATAATGCGCACCACTCAACAATCTAACATAAGTATACACAAAGCGGGAAACCCCTCTTAACTATCATACTAGATGAAATTGAAAGTAATTTAAAATTACTAATTTTGAGACTAAACAAAACAATTGATTTAAAAATTGATGCTTAAATTACTGGAGTAGAACGAACATACATCTTCAAAAACTTCGTCTTCAACATTGTTCAAAATATTATTAGCCATCGTTTGGCGTCTATTTCAACCCGATAGATGTCGTGGTTTGCGAGATATTGACGTTTCCTTCGACTTTTCGTGGTGGTCGTGATCGTCTAAGACAGATTAGTGGCAAGTGATCGATTCTCAAGCCCCCGTCATTGTCACGTCTGTTGTTTAGCGTTTGGAAATTATTTGTTTCAAATCGCCCAGCGTTCAGATTGTGAAGTACGACAAGACCAGGGTGAAACACGTGTCGAGGAATTACATCACTGCTTTAAAAAAACAGGAAAACAAGGCTAACAAAATAAGCGGGAAAAAAGATAGTATGGACAAGGGAACGGTCCGATAATCTATGGGGTTTTTTTTTTTTGAATAGGGGGGGGGGTAAATAACTCTTGTCATCTTTGTAGTACTGAGTGCCCTCCACCCCCCTCATGCAAATGGGTCAAGTCTGCAAGCCCGGGAAGGGGGGCTGCTTACTATCAATCCAAGAGTTATCTCCTGCTGTTAATGTAGTTTTACGTCCGCTCAGCAGCCAGCCCAAACCGGCAGAAATTCCTGGAAACGACATCACTGAAATAACAAAATGAACTCATCATATCCGGGAGCGGAATCCAAGAAGGAAAACTTTTACCCTCCCCCCCACACCCATTCTATTTTAATAAAATGTATATATATATATATA
>MUZC01002656.1:422095-437946 GCA_002072015.1 Radix auricularia
TCTTTAATTTTAATCGATATTTCATCGATTGAATAATTTTAATCGATAAAAAGTTTTACCGATTAATCGAGAAATTAATATATATATATATATAATCGAAAGGTTTAATTCTTTTGCAATTCTGCCCCATATTCATCAGTGGATTCGACATCTCCTAAAAGACGGAGAGCAAAATGTAATAATTAAACAGATCTAAATCAGCACCATTAACTGTTAACTCACTGTAAGCTACCGCCCCGGGTGACGCCATGAGCTACCGCCCTGGGTGACACCAACTCTAGGAAGTGTCTCCTCAAAGAATTTTCCATCATTGTCTAAATTGAGTCACCATAATGACTTCACATGATGTCACATATGTTCTCAATAGTTAGCAATTGAAACGTCTATGTATGCCAGGGAACAATGCCACTGACCAAGCCTGTCCGCAGAGCAAACTTCACAACAGGATGTTTGATTGACACTGCCGTGACCTTTGTTGCTGGCATATTTTTAAGGGACGCAATGTATTAGAACCATGAACATACACGTTGGAGAGTGTAAGTGGGTTGTGAATGTGTGTGTGTTTATGTGTGTGTTTGTCTGTGTGTGTGTGTCTTTAGGGAAGAAATGTATTAGAACCATGAACATACACGTTGGAGAGTGTAAGTGGTGTGTGTGTGTGTGTGTGTGTGTGTGTGTGTGTGTGTGTGTGTGTGTGTGGACCTGGGGGGGACAATTAGAAAAAGATGATAGCGGCTACAAGACTTTTTGTTCTTTCATGTTATTTCTTTATCTCGCTGTCTTCAGCCTTTGGTAAGTTTTCAAGCTTTAATAAGAAATAACTTTCATTTGTAAAAAAAAATGTGTAACTTGATTGAGAATTTTTTTTTTAAATCTGATTTTTACAGTCATGTGAATTTTGCAGCACTATTCTTTTAACTATGATTGTGGTCTATTATTATACCTCATCCGGATGTCAGAGCCACGTTGTTAGGCATTTTCCCCACTCAAAGAAACAAATCCAAGAAACGTTCTCTCTTCAACATCCGCATTGTACATGTTCACATGGATTATCAATTCGGACATCTGATCCGCGTGCGATATGTTGGGTTTATATCATTATTGCACAATACATTACAGCTTTTATAAGTTATCAAGTCTGATAAGCAGCACATCAACTATTTAGACAAGTTTCAGCAGTTGTAAAAAAAAAAAACCTTTCTTGTGACCTTGGAAAGCCAGATTTTTCTCGGCAAGATATTCAGCCACTCGAAGAAGATACTTATTAACTTTTCTTATTCTCGTCCATTACAGTAACTTTTAGCTGAAATTCACTAAACTATTTAGTCCTGTTGTACATGTTTAACAATTTTCTCGGTGACGTATGAGCTCTTTGATATCTCATGATTTTATAATTATTGTAGGATCAGTTTCCACCACATACTAAACCACATCAGTTAATATATGTATATATATANTACAACCTTTGGTATATGCATTGGTAAGTGTAACTTTGATTGTAGAACCATTTTTACTATATATATATATATAACATTTAAAAGCAAAACATCTGTCTGCAGATGCGTTTAAAATATTTAGAATATTTTTAAAATTCTTGTTTCATCGTCTTTATGTGTAAAATAATCGGCGATTGAGCTTATTGAGATTGTTTTCATCAGATGAACAACGTGTTCAAGTACGCTGGAGATACATCTGGCAATTTGATCCGAAGAGTCAAATAGCTATCGGGAAGTGAAGAACTGTTTTGTCATCCGTTTAAAATTAAAAATGATGAGTAACCCTGAGACGAGCTAGTTAAGAAATACAAAGGATTCGAGGCTTATAGGGCCCTTTGGATTAATAAACGTTTAGATTTGGTTAGATTTGTAACTCTCTCTCTCTAGCCTCGGCTACAAAAGCAACATTTCTTTAGATGAATCGTAGTGACGATTAATTTTTGAAGTTTAAAAGAAAAAAGATTTATCACTTGTTAAATATTTTTTTTAATTTATTGATTTATATACGTTCTTTATAATGAATTGTTTATTCAAATAAAGTTTATAACGTTATAATGTACTTCGAATTTTAAAAAAGTTTGTATTTTATTTAAAAGTAAAACACGCATTTTAATTGAAGTGTCTGAAATTTGAATAATTTTGTTTTGAATTTTAATAAAATATTTTTCTAATTGAAAAAAAAATGTTGTGCTCTTTAGATTCAGAAAAGATTAAGCAAATTTTAATTTGATTCAACTTTATAGAAATGCTCAAAGATTGTAGATCTAACCATATTTCAAAATGACTTAAAAATAATTTTCTTTAAAACATCATTTACTTTAAATATTTTTATAGATAGTGTCTGTACTCAATAGAAATTTTTTTTTTTTGAATTATACTTGACCAACCATAATTTCAAAGAATTATAATTAAAAATACACAATTTAGATAAAAATAGAAGTATTCGAAAATATTTATTTTAAAGCAAATATTTTATCTGAAAATGCATTCTTAAAAATTCTTCATTCTTTTTAGTTGCGTTTTTGCCCATTCTTTTTATTTATTCTATAGAAGTTTTAATGTTCATGTAAATTTTCAAAAAACGCACTGAAACTTTCCACTTCTTCGTTCTGTTGTGAAACCATGAAGAATTCTCTCACATGTTGCCTTTCTGCTGTTAATATTTTCTTCTTTCTTACCAAGCTATAAAAAATAACAAGAAAGTAAGAGGACACTGGGGGAAACCGAGAAGATTGCACGTTGTAACAGCCGGGGGTACAGTGCCCTTGAAGGAGAATTTTTGTCAGAGTATCATATGTCAGTACATGACCGAATCATGCCATCTTACGTTCCTTTTTTTTAAAAATGTTATAATGGGTTCTTGACCCGCGATAGAGTTTACTCTGCCCCAGACATGTTTATTGGTCTTGTGTTCTAAACAGGAGATCTGGAGAATTTTCCTCATGCATTTGTTTTCAAATGCCTGCAGCACACTTTCAGTGACTGCCATTAGTGTCCAGGTCTCACATCCTGGTTTTAATGAGAGATCTGTAAAGCCTGTGCTTTATTTGGCAGGCTAATGTTTTTGCTGTTCCATATTTTGGTTAACTTCGTCATTGCTGCCATTTCAGTAGATTGAAAATCATGTAAAAAAAATTATTTACGTTTAACAATGACAAACAAAAATCTGTCTTGATTGGCATTAATTTCAAGTGAACGTGATCTAGGTGAGATCGTTGACTTTGAGTTATTGATAAATCATTTAGCTTCAATTAATAGCATAGAAAGCAATTTATATATGGCTCAATAAATATACCATTGAGATAAATTTAGGCTAATCTTTTGACAACATATTTGTTTATAGTGCTGATTATGTTTGACTTGTTCGATTATTTAGAAAATTTCTTAACTAAGTAGGCTAATATATTTTACGCAATGATCAGATATTCCTAAAATTTGGCGGCTCCTCCTGATTTTCCTGATTTTCTCATGGCCTCCCACGCAAACTAATCTAATCCGCCACTGGCAAAACCCTTTGCTTGTGCGTACAGTCAAAGCCAACGTCACATCTGATTTTGATAGATGAACATTTTCAAGTTTTGCAAGCTTTTTTTTTTTTTTTTCTGTTGGCAAAATTACTCTCCTTTAACACTTTGGAAACTCCATATGACCTATTTATTTTTTCTATTCCAGGATTATAGGGTGCGCAGTGCGCAGGCTTCGGATACATATATAAAACAAATGAATACCTAGACTGTAGGCCGATGCGACCAAGTTGTTGTTTTTTCAAAACTATCAACTACATGCTAATATGACCCGTCTTTCATTCTTTATCAGTGCAAAACTTCTTGTCTGGTTTGCTACAACCTTTGGTATATGCATTGGTAAGTGTAACTTTGATTGTAGAACCATTTTTACTATTCCCCCGGATGTCTTTAATATTATATATCTATAACCCCCCCCCCCAAGCCTGAAATTGCGCGTGTTCATCAATCGTTGTTCTAAACAAAAACAAAAGCAAATAATAATGTGTACCAATACTTTGTAACGGAGAGCTTGAAATGATATGTCGTTAAGGGCGAAGTTATTTTTATTATGCGCTTCAGAAATTAAGTATTCAAAACCCACTTTAAAAAAACTCAATCGATTTTTTTTTCAAAGACAGTTTTATCGTACATAATAGAAACACAATTGCAAAATGAGAAATTTTTTTTTTTACATCACCATTTAGATCTAGATCTAATAGTTTTACAGGTGAAGCAAGTTATTTGTATGGCCAATTGCAAAAAAAAAAAAAATAATAATAATAAAAAAAAAATAATAATAAAAAAGAGAGAGTATATGTTTTTGATTCACTGAAGTTTCGACCCGGACTGTTCGATCCTGCCAATTTGACCACATAACGTTTCGACTCCACGAAGCTTCCACTCTTTTTTTTCGGGGGCATGCAAAGTGTGTTCATAGTGCGGGGCAACGTTTCTTCTGCATGGTGCGTGGGTGTTTGCAGCAGCGTTCGTTGTGCGGATAGTTTGTTGTGAGATCCGTTCGTTAAGCGGGTCATCACTGTAGTTTAATATTATTATCTTTTCAGCAAAAAATTTATAGGTTGAAATATTCTTTAATATTTTTTATAAATGAGATAATTCTTTTCTTCCCTTTTGAATGCTTGGAATAAAGTAGTTTTATTTTTTAAATCCCTTTTAGCCATATTTTATTCTGGTTCTTTGTATGAAACAAGTGTTCATAATTAGCAGGAATCAAGTTTCTTGTTAGTCGTTTCGTAACTCACTATCGTTGAGTAGATTCCATATTTTTGTCCCTCACTATCGTTGGGTAGATTCCATCTTTTCACTATCAGATAGATAATTTCTGAGCAAATAATGTTGAGCGATTATTGTTCCTCTTTTAAAAGCCTCTTAAAACTTTGCTAGAAAAGAAAGTCCAACCAAGCATATCCAAGCCCACCCCCTTCACCGAACCGATGTAATTCGACAAAAAAAAAGTCATGTCCTGACGTCCTCACCTAGTCAATGTTATACATTATGTGTCAGCCAATGTCCAGTCCCTGGTCTCGCTAGTCTTCTTTTGATCTCTCTACCACAATTCAAGTAGCCACAGTCGTAATTGTCACAATATGCTATTAACTATCTCTAGCTTACAAGGTGTCCATTACACTATTTTTACAGGTCACTGTTTTTATATTTTTCACTATTTATACTAGATTTTTTCATTGCGTCAGTGTTTGAAACATCCATGGGTAGAAAAATCCATGGATCGAACCATTCATATATCGAATCATCTGGGGTCGAAATGTCCGACCACCGTTTTCGATTACTCTGTATATATGGGTAAACACAAAATTGCACAGATATTACTGGTTAGACTTTATTTTTCTTTAATTATTATTCACTCACAACAGTGAGGGTAATGAAAAACTAGACTTTGACACAGGAAGTAAAAGGTGCTCAAAAATGAAAAATCCACAAATACTCTAAACTAAAAAGTTAAATTTCAGCTCGCCTTTAGAAACATGACATTAGGTAAATGATAAATTTAGAAAGTGTCGTTAGCTTATTTTGAATAGTTTATAATACAGCGACGTGTGTCATTTTATATTTAACGAGTGTCGTTTTATTCGTTCAATAACGTTATAACAATAACGTAACTTATGATGCGTTTGTGTATTCATAAACGTGATATTATTTGAGTAGATAGTTGAGAGGATCGACATTCCGTCAACTACTCCTGAAAGAAGAAGCCCCGTGGCCTGAATGATAGAAAAAAAATAACGTATTTATAAATGTGATTGCAATCAATAGACAGTTGTTAAGCTGGACTTGTTTTAATATTAAGGTAATTCTTGTTATGCTACTTTGTGCGAGCCCAATACTAGGAAGCACAACTGTTCTTACATTGCTAATAAGTTTCCTGGCAGAGATTGAATGATATTAATATTAACTCCATCACCGGTGTGTTCGTAAAAAAATACATATCGGCCTCTGGATTTAGTTGTTTATACTTATATCACTGGATTATATAAAATTGTGGATAACTAATAGGCTCTTTATTTTGGGTATTAAGGCTCTAAACCAGGAGGCTGCACATCCATTGATGTCAAGTTTTCTTCATCTTCTTATGTGAATATTTGTTCAGAAAAGCAATTATAACAACAAACATTATGAGGAGTAAATTAAGTTTTTTTTTTCAAAATAAGGCTCAAACAGAATTTCTATTATTATTCTACTTTTCATAAACATTACTATTTAGCATTTTGTTTTCTTCAAACATTTTAAAAATATTTTCTTGGTCAAATTCATTATATCAGTATTTCGTTGGTTGTTAAAATTAAGTATCCTAAGGTCTATGCAGAATACTTTACAACAGCTTGATAATCTCACTATTGTTTCCTTCAAAGGATTGGACTTCACTCTTTCAAAAGACGCCGACGGGGATGCCTGCGGCATGTTGCGTTGTTATGGCAACAATCTGCCTGGAGGCACAAGGTCAATTCTTGCCATGAAGATCTATGACGTCATGAATAGCAAAAAGTCACTTTTGGCCTCGGTATCTAATGTCTCCTATTGCTCCAGAGACCTGGACACGTCCACGCTATTGAAACTAGAGATCTCACTACAGCAAGGCTCCCAGTGTGACGGCGGTTCTTTCATGTGTCAGCTGAATTACGTGAATAGCGAGGGCGAGGTAGATGTGGAGGTGAGCTTCATCAAACCTGACGAGTACTGCCTTGACCCCATGAAAGGATGGACCTTAGCCTTCCGTGGTACGGCTCGTATCAAGCAGTCCGTGTACGACGCATACACAACTAACAAGGCCAAAGGTCAAGCAGTAGAGCCAGGATGTGAACAGGTGAGAAACTACATGGGGGAAAACCTAGATAAATTTTTAAAAATTTAATTGAAAAACTAAATCATAGACCATTATTTAGCAAGGTCGAGTATCGATATCGTGTTTTCATATTTACACTTCTGAGCGATGTATTTTAGGGCGCAGGGTTTTATGTTGATTGTAACGATAGCCTTTTAGGTCAACGATGTATTTACAATATTTTTTTATCACAAATGTTTCAATATTTGGAGTATATTGATAAAATTGAATATATGACTACAAATGTTTAGTTATTACACATGCAGCACATTGAAGACCATTCTGAATACGTAAATATCCATTTAATCTCCAAGGAATAAAAAAACTACAGAACGAGTTGAAAAATAATTTGAACGTGTTTATTTTGATAATCTTTTCGTTCATCCGCCTCCGAACCACGCGCAAATGGTGTGTAATATAATCAGCTTAATCTAAGAAATAACACAATCATGTTAAATGAAACCCTGCTTTATGCAACCAGCTTTTCAACTGAAGATAAGGGAGGTTGACGTACACAACAATATCTTGACCAACTGAACCGTGTTGTTCTATCCCTGCGATAACGTTTTCCACCATCGCGTTTAAAAAACAAAATTATTTTTAATTTCACCCATTTGACGTCTAAGTAAGAGTGACTGTATGAGTGACTGAAATTATTTTTAATTTCACCCATTTGACGTCATCCACTGCACTTTTGTAAGGTGACGTCACCCCTACCTTGCACACACCACTACAGAAACAGCTCAGTCCTGGACAACTGGACTAACATCAATGAGGTCGCTTTCATCGTGTACAAGAACATCACTGAGGTCAAGCGGGTTGTGTTTGATGGACGTGGCACGACCAACATGAACTGGTTTAGGCAAGACAGGATCAAAACATCGTCCTGGACGGACCTGGCCACCGAATCATCAAACTTTTTCAGCATCGATGGTTGGTTTATAAATAGTAAAGAGTACTCGTTTAGACGTAGATTTTTCATGAACCACGCTTACAACGGTTGTCCCGAAGAGGTTGGCTGGTTTGTGGTACAAGACGCAGACACGCGCAGTAGCTGCCAGTGGGAGAACTACCCCGAGTTTCCGGTCTTTAAATACTCCACATGCAACCGATTCACTAACTGGAACTCTGAGAATGTCGACGTGGCTGATGTGTTTGCTGTTTTTGTTCGGTAGAAAGGCATTTTTTTGCATGCTGGGTTCATCTTTTTTTTACATTTTTAAATATATATTCAATTTATTTTCTTTTTTGCAGTCTCCAAATTAAAACCAAAATGTATCTGAAATTCTTTTCATAGCTTTTCTGCATTTCTCTGCATGATCTTGTAGAACTTTTATTTTTTCATTGTCGTAAAAATAAAACTGGGTTTATAAAATAATATAACTTTTTAAGACAGTTTCTTTGATTGTTACATTGTTAGTCCTCGTGAGCAAGTATTGTTTGATTGGGCTCATATTTCAGATTTAGTATCCATATGTAGTTGCGATGGTGCTAATGTTCAATATTAGTTGTTGTTGTTGTTTTTTGTTTGTTTGTTTGTTTTGGTGGGGGGGCGTTAGTATATTCGAGAATATTTAATAAACTATTATATTTAAAATATACCCTGACATGCTTAACTGCAGTACTGCACCGACGTCACAAAGAGTAAAGTCCCATAAAATGGAATTATGTTTCTAGTTATTTTAGAAAGTAAACTTCTTACAGTTGCATTGGTGATTTATTTTTCATAGGAGTCAGAAAACAAAGCAGATTTCTTAGATATTTGTTATAAAATAATCTTTGTGTGTTGATTTGAGTGCGAATAACATTGAGATCAAATCATCCCTCACCACCGAGCTTAACATCTTCAAGAGTGTTCAAACCACTCAACCCAAAATTCCTTGTGCGTGTTTACACTACTTAATTATCTGTTTTACTTCACCGTACCATCCAATTATCAAAGAATTTAAGAATGGGTTTTCTTAATTAAGCCACACTGTTAACATACATAATTAAATTTACATTAAAATTAAAAATTACCTGTTGACGTAAAGAAGGTTTCATGTTTATTTTAACAAACGATTTGTACTAAATTCAAAGATGTCACTATTTAGTCTTAAAATTGATAATCGTTGGGTCTAGAGTCATTACTTAAAATTGATAATTGTTGGGTCTAGAGGCATTACTTAAAATTGATAATCGTTGGGTCTAGAGGCATTACATAAAATAGATAATTGTTGGGTCTAGAGGCATTACTTAAAATTGATTATCTGACGGTATTATGTAATGTATTTCAATGTCTCACTTCAGAGATTTCGATGACTGCTTTAATTTTACACAATGTGCAAAGTCTAGTTATCGAACCAATAATCTTTAAATAGGCCTAATGACAACTTCTATATAGTGGTATACTTCACACAATATCCACAGTTACATTAAAGAAATATTTTTTTTCTTTCCATTCATCTATCAACTTCTGGCCTTCATTACAGGTATATGTCTTTATGATGACTAATGAATGTAAGTACCATATATATATATATATATATATATATGACTGATTGTAAGTACCATACGTCAGCTTGATAACTAATTGATTGTTATTATCATAAATTGCAGATATATGTCTGTGTGATGACTAATTGGTTGTAGGTACCATACTTTACAGATATGTATCTCTTTGATTAATACTTGATTTTTATTACCATACATTGCAGATATATGTATGTATGATAAATAATTGGTTGTACGTACCATACATTACAGATATGTGTCTGTGTGATGTCTAATTGATTGTACGTACCATTCAAACGTATCGGCACAATGAGATCAAATTTAAGTGTTTTATGCAGAGGCCAATGTCTTGAGATGGAAGGAGCAGAAGATGTATACATAGGTCTAAATATTTTACTATTGTCCAATATCACGTTTACAATCTTCACAGTGTGAAAGGTCTCAAAGAAACAAAAAATTGATAGCTATTAAACATTGTATGAAATATACAAGGCAAAGATTTTAAAAAGTAAAGACCATAGTCAGACTTAGATTTTTTAAAATACAACGGAAGTTTTAATTCTCGCTCTTGGAAGAAAAAAGATGATTTAGGCAATAACCGTTTGTCAAATTGTTTATGTGTGATATATTTTTCAAACCAATTTTATAAAACAATGTATTACACAAATCATAACCTTAAGAAACCAACATCGTAGCAAATGATGCTAAAGTCGCGCTGCTTGGCTATCTCCTGACAGTTTCCCAAATGCGAAGCGAACTTCCGGAACCCCATCTCCTCTAACGCTTGAAGACAGCGAAGGTTACGGAGCAGATGTCTGCGTCGCGTGTTATACACATGGAATTTGACTATGAACTGCCGGACGCCACGCAGCTGACCTGAGGCGATCAGTCTGGGAATGGCCGCCCACTCGATTCCCTCCACATCCAGCTTTATGACGTCGAGATTAATTTGATTCTGGTTAACGGCCTTATAGATGTCCTTAAAGGTGAAGGTCCTTGCATGGTGAATGTTTTGGTGTGCTGCAGCCTTTTGTGCTGGCCTGCCAAATAATTTGAAGTATTATTATCAAGTTTTAAATTTACGCACATTATAATTTTTCTATCTTCATTTTTATAGTGGTAATAAATACATGTTCGAGATATGTGTTTAAATTGGTGATCTGTTAGACAAAAAATTTAACGAGCAACTTTTTTTTGAATATCACAGACAGCATCTAGAAAGTAAATGTAAAGGTTAAAATAAGTCGGAAGATTATACGTAATGTAAAAATGTAATGATGATTGAGTATTTTTGAAGTTTTAAAACAAAAATATAAAACAATTTTTTTTAATCGCATATATTTTTAAAATATTAAACATTATGTTGCTGATGGTTTCTTTTATATAAAAAAAAGTATATTAAATAATCGGCCGTTAAATAGGTTTGAGCGCTTATGAGAATTCGATAGAAGTGGAAACCAGTAAACAAACTTCAGAATGAATGATTTTTGTTAGCATATTGAGGATTTCATTGATCACGATTTAATGTTAACACTTCTTTCAAAAAAAAAATTAAAAATTAAACACATTGGAATTCCTTATTCACCAATTTTAATGAATACGACACCGGCAATGGCAAGTAGTTGTTATTTTGTAAGCCACATTTGTTATCATTGTTTTCAAAAAAATATTAAATAATTATATAATTGACTAAAATCAGCTTTTAAAATATCGTTTAACAAAATAACTAATCCATAATCACACAATACCAGTTTGATCTTTTAGCGGTCCGCCGGCTCGGGTCATTTGAGGTCACTGTGCATTTCCGGTCTTCTGCCACCATGGCGTTTAGTTCCAGGTCGGCCATTGTACTAAATGAGTACATCTGGCAGGGCGGCTTAATCTGTAGGCCCGGGTCGTCACACAGGTACCAGGCGCCACCAGATAGACCAGTGTAGTTGAGAATCTTCTGACATCGGATCTGTTTTAAAGTTTTTATGTTTTTTGTTAGGAGATTAAACAGGTACTTTTTCGTGTTATTTTTTACTCCTCAAATAATTAAAGTTCTTTTAGATTAGATTCTTTACATTAAGGAAAACATTAGAATCCTTTATGACAACGAGGCTATGGGATTTTAAAAATTGAAATAAAGTAGAAATTCAGATGAAGATGGCTTACATACAATCAAAAACTGACATGGCTAATGCTGTCTTAAATGCCATCAAGTCGATCTTACTTCGACTGGGAGTTCGTTGTCGTTGACATCAGTCGATTTAAACAAATTTGCTTAAGCTTTAATCTTAATCTATGTTTTCTCATTTTAAGTTTAAGTGATGCTTACATTTTTAAAAATAAATAATTTAATTCAGAGTCAATATGAAGCCCAACTTCAATGTGTATTTTATTCATAGTCGATAAAACACCACTTAAATTACTTAATTTTTTAAAAAAATAATTCAATTATTCATTAATAGTATAGTAATTGTTCAAAAGAGAGAAGCCACTTTTGATTATAAGATGACATATTTCTGGTCCATCCGTTCATTAAGGTTTTGTGTGTATCTAATATAAAACCGCATGTTATGGTTCTGGTATCTTCTATCTATTATACGACATAAATTATCTGAATCCAATTACAAATACTTTATACTATACACAAATATTGGAAAGTACGTCTATTAAGTTAAATTCACATGACGTACTTGAAAGCATGTGTCTAAATAACTTACATCAACGCGAATCACTGGAAAGCATGTGTCTAATTAACTTACATCAACGCGAATCACTGGAAAGCATGTGTCAGATTAACTTACATCAACGCGAATCACTGGAAAGCATGTGTCTAATTAACTTACATCAACGCGAATCACTGGAAAGCATGTGTCTAATTAACTTACATCAACGTGTGATAAAAAGCCACGAAGGGCAGAGAGAAGGGCTGGGTTCGTCATATTTGTGAAGTTGAGATTTTTCAAGATTGATTCTTCTGTTACCGTGTTGTCTGTGATTTGTTAGAAGAATATGATAATCGATTATTGTTTTACATTTTTCTAAGGGCATATCTTGATTACATTGGATAAGTGTGTGTGTAGAAATCAGGACACGATTTATATTTACTATAATTTATATGTTTACCATTTACAAGTTACTAATGCCATGTATTATCTGCTATTTGCGTTAATTGTTTCGGAAGCTTTTTGGGTCGTTTTTTTCTAGTTTTCCAGCTTGTAGTTTATCATTGAGTTTTCTTTTGGCACTGCGAGTTTCCTCTTTGATTTTATGACGAATACTTATTTTTTTACAGAGTTATCTATATGTGGTTTGTAAACTATCGTTGCAAATGTCACACCTGGAACATTTCGTTTGAGTGGCCTTTTATTTTTATTATCTGTGGGCAATTTTTTTACTTTCGATCGTTCACCTTCTTTTTTTAGACTAAACTAACAGCCTCCTTTAGTGTGATATCCTTTTTCGGTGGACTCCAGGTACATTACCACGCCATCTATATACATGACCACCCACAGCAGATACATTAGCACCACCTCCAAGCACATTAACTCCACTTCCAGGTACGTTGGTCCCTTATTCAAACACATTAGCACACGTTAGTAACCTATTCCATGCACAGTAGTGCCATCTTCATGGAACCACTTCCATTTATATTTGCCCCTTATTAAGACGCATTAACAACACCTCCGAGTACATTACCTCCACCACCTCCAAGTACATTACCTCAACAACCTGTAAGTACATTACCACTACCTCCAAGTGCATTACCACTACCTCCAAGTACGTTACCACTACCTCCAAGTGCATTACCACAACCACCTGTAAGTACATTACCACTACCTCCAAGTGCATTACCACTACCTCCAAGTACAATACCACCATCACCTCCAGGTACATTACCACAACCACCTGTAAGTACATTACCACTACCTCAAAGTGCATTACCACAACCACCTGTAAGTACATTACCACTACCTCCAAGTGCATTACCACTACCTCCAAGTACAATACCTCCACCACCTCCAAGTACATTACCACAACCACCTGTAAGTACATTACCACTACCTCCAAGTGCATTACCACTACCTCCAAGTACAATACCACCAACACCTCCAAGTACATTCCCACCACCACCTCCAAGTACATTAACACGACCACCTCCAAGTACATTACCACCATCACCTCCAAGTACATTACCACTACCTCCAAGTACATTACCACTACCTCCAAGTACATTCCCACTACCTCCAAGTACATTCCCACTACGTCCAAGTACATTACCACTACCTCCAAGTACATTACCACTACCTCCAAGTACATTACCACCATCACCTCCAAGTACATTACCACTACCTCCAAGTACATTAACACTACCTCCAAGTACATTACCACTACCTCCAAGTACATTAACACTACCTCCAAGTACATTAACACCACCACCTCCAAGTACATTACCACTACCTCCAAGTACATTACCACTACCTCCAAGTACATTACCACTACCTCCAAGTACATTACCACTATCACCTGCAAGTACATTACCACCACTACCTCCAAGTACATTACCACCACTACCTCCAAGTACATTACCACCACCACCTCCAGGTACTTTACCACCACCACCTCCAGGTACATTACCACCACCACCTCCAAGTACATTACCACCACCACCTCCAGGTACATTACCACCACCACCTCCAGGTACATTACCACCACCACCTCCAAGTACATTACCACCACCACCTCTAGGTACATTACCACCACCACCTCCGGGTACATTACCACCACCACCTCCAGGTACATTACCACCACCACCTCCAAGTACATTACCACCACCACCTCTAGGTACATTACCACCTTTACCTCCAAGTACATTACCACTACCTCCAAGTACATTACCACTACCTCCAAGTACATTACCACCACCACCTCCAAGTACATTACCACCACCACCTCCAGGTATATTACCACCACCACCTCCAAGTACATTACCACCACCACCTCCAAGTACACTACCACCATCACCTCCAAGTACATTACCACTACCACCTCCAAGTACATTACCACCACCTCCAAGTACATTACCACTACCTCCAAGTACATTACCACCACCACCTCTAAGTACATTACCACCATCACCTCAGTGTACATTACCACTACCACCTCCAAGTACATTACCACCACCACCTCCAAGTACACTACCACCATCACCTCCAAGTACATTACCACCACCACCTCCAAATACATTACCACCACCTCCAAGTACACTACCACCATCACCTCCAAGTACATAACCACTACCACCTCAAAGTACATTACCACAAACACCTCCAAGTACAATACCACTACCTCCAAGTACATTACCACTACCTCCAAGTACATTACCACCACCACCTCCAAGTACATTACCACAAACACCTCCAAGTACAATACCACTACCTCCAAGTACATTCCCACTACCTCCAAGTACATTACCACTACCTCCAAGTACATTACCACTACCTCCAAGTGCATTACCACTACCTCCAAGTACAATACCACCATCACCTCCAGGTACATTAACACAACCACCTGTAAGTACATTACCACTACCTCCAAGTGCATTACCACAACCACCTGTAAGTACATTACCACAACCTCCAAGTGCATTACCACAACCACCTGTAAGTACATTACCACTACCTCCAAGTGCATTACCACTACCTCCAAGTACAATACCTCCACCACCTCCAAGAACATTACCACCATCACCTCCAAGTACATTACCACTACCTCCAAGTACATTACCACTACCTCCAAGTACATTCCCACTACCTCCAAGTACATTCCCACTACCTCCAAGTACATTACCACTACCTCCAAGTACATTACCACTACCTCCAAGTACATTACCACCATTACCTCCAAGTACATTACCACCACTACCTCCAAGTACATTACCACCACTACCTCCAAGTACATTACCACCACTACCTCCAAGTACATTACCACCACCACCTCCAGGTACATTACCACCACCACCTCTAGGTACATTACCACCACCGCCTCCAAGTACATTACCACCACCACCTCCAGGTACATTACCACCACCACCTCCAAGTACATTACCACCATCACCTCCAAGTACATTACCACCACCACCTCCAAGTACATTACCACCACCACCTCCACGTACATTACCACCACTACCTCCAAGTACATTACCACCACCACCTCCAAGTACATTACCACCACTACCTCCAAGTACATTACCACCATCACCTCCAAGTACATTACCACCACCACCTCCAGGTACATTAACACCACCACCTCCAAGTACATTACCACCACCACCTCCAAGTACATTACCACCATCACCTCCAAGTACATTACCACTACCACCTCCAAGTACATTACCACTACCTCCAAGTACAATACCACCACCTCCAAGTACATTACCACTACCTCCAAGTACATTACCACCACCACCTCCAAGTACATTACCACCACCACCTCCAAGTACATTACCAC
>MUZC01002656.1:441721-458195 GCA_002072015.1 Radix auricularia
CAATTCGCGCGATGCGCTGGAAAAAATCAAATTGTTCGCGTGTATACTGGCGTTTTTTCGCTGCCAGTGTAACCACGCACTATATGTCATTGCATTTGTTTTTCAAGAGGTTTCAGATGCGCGACTAGATGAGCGAATTCGCGTGCAGTGTAACCCCAGCCTTATAGTAATTATTGAATTAGAATTGTCTTGTAATTACAATATTAAATATTAATATAGTTTAGTTTATTTATTTATATATTAATAAAATTATAATTATATAAATAATAACAATTACTTATATTTATATAGGCTATTATAATTATAATGACTTATATTATAATTAGGCCTATACTTAGCCTATTATTAAAATTTAAGTTAAACAATCCATTCATACGGGTCCAAACCCCAGTAAAATTTTAGATAAATGTATAAAATATTTACTGAATTGTCTAAATTACTGGCACTGGCATCTTCTTATATTTTATTTCCGTCCTTAAACTTAAATAAACAAATAATAAAATAAATAAGAGACATCAACAGCAACCGCTTCTCGGAGATGACTCGATGACGATCGACATTTTCATTTTATAAGTTTTAGACTTAGCCAATCACACTTTGAAATGTTATAACTTTTGAGAAAAGCTTTTGTTTTTAACAAAATAATTGATTTGGGTTCCAAAATGAATTAAGAACATCTCTTTGTTAACCGCTATATTTTTTATCTCTACAAAATATATATTACGCTATTTACGTACTTACCGATCAATAAAAAATTTAATTTCTGACCGCTGGTACACAAAACTGTCGGCAAAATGGTATCACTGATCAGCGTGGTGACTAAATGTGCCAACTACAATACTGATGACGATTTACACAATTATTAAAAAATCGTGACGTAAAACGCAAATAAGCAATTTTTTATATTCACCTTTATTCACAACCAATGTTGTGGAGAATTTATTGAATATTGCTTTTAGTATTGGTTAAAAATCAATACCAATGTCAAAAATAAGTATTGGCAATACCAATACCAATATCAAATTTCAAGAAGTATTGCAATAAGGTCCCAATACTTAAAACAGTATTGGAAATACTACCAATACCAATACAATATTGCAATATTAACAACCCTGCCTATATGAATATATGTATATATATATATATACATATAGGTATATATATATATATATACTCTGTTCGGACCCACTTATCTCGACCTCGGTTATCTCGCCAACTCTCTTTTCTCGACGCTTATCGGCAAAGCTCTAGGCCGTCGACATAACTGGGTCTGACTGCGTATANATATATTATATTTTATATTTATACATCTTAAAAATTATTCTTGTAATGTAAATGATATTTCTTTTTAAATCCTTTATATTAACTTGTGGCGTCTGCTTGCTTCCTTGTTGGCCGAAAAAACATTTGATCAATTTTAACGTACATCCCCTTGAGCTCTCGAGCTATCCTATATAATAAATATATTATAAAAGGATAATTTCTGTGCGGTCATCAATAGCGATTGGTTCCTCAAAATACTACAGTTTCCTACAGCCAATCATAAAAACATAATCCCATTGACATTTGAATAAATTAACGCGAACGTTCAAAACGAGATATATTTGATGCAGTTATTGTTGGTAACCATTCAGTACTATGTTCTCATCTTGATGAGTTGTTCGGCCGTCGATATTGAAGAAGCTACGCGGCGTATTAATGCAAGGCGTTATGAACTTCGTCGCCACAGGTCACAGGACGACACCGCCCGTCAACGGGAAATACACGCACAGTGTCAACACATGACCTATACAGCACTAAAAGATCAGCAAAGAAGCAAGATATGGAAAATAGTCGTCTTGCATATCGACGCGTAAAAGCATCTCGCAACAACTTCATCGTCGCGGACATGAACAGGCTTGACGAAAAATTGCACGTACCATGCAGTTGTGTCGGTCTCAATATACGTTGCGAATATAGTACTGCTAAACACTTCCTTGCCGAAAAGTTATCAATAATTTTTTTTTAGTATTTGCTGCTCGAAAAACAAAGTCCACTTACAACCAATCCGTGACTTTCATTAAATTTAGAGTCCGTCTCATTACAGACGTTCACCATCAGCATCACAAAAATTTCATTCGAAACATCCGCTCAATTAACAGCTTTGGCATTTGCTACCATGGGCGCGCAACCTTTCAATACATTACAGGTCTCTGAGCAATAAAAGACGGAGTGAAAGGATTAGCATTCTTGAACCCAACCTCGTGACAATGGTTATATCCTTTACTATTTCCTTTAGGCGAACAAAGTTAGACTCCAGATTTAATGAACTACCCCCCTGCAACATTACAAAACATTCCACGAGGGGCCCCATCCGTAAATCAAAAGACAAAGAACACAAACGACTACTACAGTCACATATTTACTATCAGAGATGAATTTAAACCATGCCTTAGTGCCGGAAAACTGACTCAGCAATACTTTGCATATGCATATGTCAAAACTGAAGGCAACAGGCTTAATTACATTCGACAAACCCAAACAAATTTTAGGGTGGAAATGGTACCAGTTTAATGAATTAAATTCAGACTACAGCAGATGCTTGACCGGGAAAACCTGTTATTCTTCCTTCATCTTTTCAAGGAAGCCCCAGAAAAATGGCTAAACCCCACCAGGATGCAATGGCCATTCCAAAATGATAACCATTATCCTGTCGAGTTCTTAAGTGGACTTTCGCCATCAGAAATGCCTAAACATATATTAAATATTAAAGTTGGAGCTATTGTCATTCTGACACGCAATTTGAACAATAAGCGATGACTTCCTAATTAGACCCGATTAGTTTTACAATCGTTGAAAGAACACATCATCATTGCCAAAATACTCATTGGTCGTGCAACAGCGACAACCATTTTTATTCCAAGAATTAACTTCGCCCTTGCAAACAAAGATCTAGCTTTCGTTTTACGGAGATGACAGTTCCCTATCAAACTGGCTTTCGCCATGACCATCAACAAGTCTCAAAGACAAACTTTAGGTAAAGTCGGCTTATATTCGCTAGAACCAGTCTTCACTCATGGACAACTATACGTTGCCTTTTCACGCGTCCGTACTTCATCTGACGTTGCTGTAAAAGCTCTTAGAGGGAAGGACCAAGGCAGCTTAGTCAATGGTAGCGATGCATGCTTCACGAAAAATGTTGTCTACAAGGAAGCTTGATATTTAACCGTAAATTATATATACTGCTGTGCACACCAGGAGCAACCAAAGGCAACGTGGGCCAACAAGCAATGCGATGGTTCACATCTTTTTCCCTGCTACGCCAATGTCCTGCAAAAGCTTCTCCATAATAACTACCAAAATAGAGCTTCCAATTAATAAGCAACATCCATACGGTCATCTCTGACATTTAATGTAAGCAAGTACACCGATAGACCTGGGCTACGACTGGTTACGTTTCATTTTCATTTTGGAGTCAGTTCTTATGGATGTCGTGCTACTGTTATCTGAATAAAAGCTTTATATTTGAAGTAAATTGTTTAGTAACCAACGACCGGCGGATGGCACCACTCCTACCACGACACTCTCGCTGTCGTTTCCTGCCATGTTCCCGTCTTTTGACGGGCTTTATTACTAGCTAGTATATATATTTATGGACCACCTGAGGGCGAATTGTCGGCGCTCAGAGGGAAGGGTCCTTTGAAGTTGGACGGGTGCGGCCAAGGAACTAAGAACAACCTAGGATCTTCAGACATGGTGGCAGCGGTAGGATAGAATATTGCAACGCTTCCGAAGATAACGTAACCCAGAGGATGTAGCAGAGAACATGATGTAGTGAGTCGCCAAGTCTACTACAGGTATGGTGCGTTTTCAATAAACAGATTTACAATGATGAGTCAACCCAACGGGAGCTAATTAACAATGAGTAAGAATCGATCTCGGAGGAGATGGCAGATGAGTCATCGAGAGTGGAAGATTTGAGACGGGTAGATTAGTGTCCAGTTATCAACTACGTCACGTGTAATTCAACGGACCAGTACACATCTTGCCATTTTGCTTGACATGGTGATTCCATGTTGTGATTCGTGAGTGTCGTCGAAAAAAACAAACTACGTTTGCAGAAGAACTCTTTGGAGTTCGGGGTTTTTGCCTGACATTGGAACAGCCTAGTGGACACTCCTGGCGTTACCAGGACATGCAATGTGACACGGGTCACGTCGGGACAGAATGACACAATACTCGGTCTGTCACCGCAGACAAAGTTCAAAAGGGTTGACAACACGTCAGTAAAAAACCGCTCGGGCTACCGCATCGTCCAGCAGTCAAATACAATGTCATCAAGAAGGGGAGGTCGACCAAAACGGAGCAAGAGAAGTGTGTCATGTCACAATCAGAGAGCCGTTACTTTCATGTGGGGTACAAATTCCTGTTGTACGACTGTAGAACTCATAAAAAACATGATAGACAATTTTCTGAGACTCCTTGGATACCAGAAGTCCACCAGGGCATGGACAATCAGACGACTATGGTGGCGTAAGCTCAGACAAATATTGATTATTTTGTGTGTGTGTGTAAAGTAAAATTAAAATTATTTTTTATAACTCTGTCAAATTGTGTAACATGCTTGTGTTTAGCATGTTGTGGGAAATTTTGTTATTGTTTTGCGTGTCAATTTTTTGAAAATTTTATGATGAGGATGAATTAAGGCTGTACAGGTTGTAAAAAGTTATGATTATGCACATTTTTCTTTCCTTGATTTGTGTATGTCAAATTATAAGTGTATCACGAGCAGGTTTATGTTACAATCTGCCGGTGAAGTACGGTTGTACTGATAGAAACATTTTTGGTGTCATTTTTGTGTGTAAATAATTGATGTGTTATTAGCAGGTTATTCAGTGGTAACATGCTTACGATCGGCTGTTGAAGGTTCTGCCGATGGGCACAAATGTTTTTCTGCTATGTATGAGGTAAAGAGGTACAACTTGACGAAGTTGTGGTTTTAGTAGCATGGCTTTTTGGAACTGTTTATAATTATGTCATGATGTTTGATTGTCTTTTAAGTAGAAAGATTATTAAGATTCCTTAACCCTGTGCATTTTTGTTTTGTTTCTTGTTTACTTTTTGCATTGACAGGATCAATGTTACTATGGTCATGCGCTTTAGGCCGACTAAGGCGAGTGACTTGAATTGGGAGAATAATTAATTGACTTTATTGTGTTTTGCTATCGTATGTTGTTACATGACCGATGATAATGATGAATTGCCTTTGTGTGTTTTATTGTAATGCTGTTACTGGAATTTTTGAGCATGATAAACTGCTGAAAATGTTTTCTGTCTTGTGCTCTTTGATTTATGAAGATGAATTGACAATTTGTGTTTGTGTAATGCTGGTACTCGAACAAGGTTAACGATGAAATGAATTGTGTGCTTGTTTCGTCTAATGCTATGATTTGATTTAGGACAAAGATGAGAAGACTTGTTGTGCTTGGCCTCGGTTGTCTTTTGCTTTTAACACTTGATAAATGACTATGTTTGTGTTATACTTTTATCCCATTATGAGAAAATTACAATTTGTGCTGGGTTTGTCTTATGGTTTTGACACGACTGATTATGATTATTACATGTCTATTATGCTCTGTTTTTTTATTTTGTTGCTATTAATTGATCATGATTATGAAACGTTTATGTGCATTTTTATCGTCAGATGCAATTATCTGACTGTACCAATATGTTGGTCAAAATTCATCGGGAATTAGATAGATGTACGTAGTTGATGATGTGGAATTGTTTTGAGAAATGTATGCATTTTTATGATTTATGTGTTTCATTCATTAATTGAATGCATTTTAAAAAGTGTAAGAAATTTTTATCCATTAAATGTTTTAAATGTAACTTTTGTATAATTTTCCCTGCTTATGTTTTGTAAGGTTGATTTCAACGATTTTGATAAATTGACAATGTGTCTATAGACTTACTGACAGACTTGTAGTGGGTTGACACAGTACAGCAGTGTAGGAATAGAGACATGTAGGAATTGTGTGGACAAGGTTGTGTTGGGGGGAGGGAAAACACAAGAGCCTCTCGGTGTATTTGTTTTGAATTGTTTTGCCAGAGGTTCTTAGTCACTCGAAGCCAATTTAAGCAAACATATGACGAGATGTTACTTATAATTATTGTAACTATATGTCGAGGACGACAATAGTTTTGTGAGCAGGGGAAGTGTGTGGAGGCCATGAGGGCGAATTGTCGGCGCTCAGAGGGACGGGTCCTTTGAAGCTGGACGAGTGCGGCTGAGGAACTAAGAACAACCTAGGATCTTCAATATATATATAGTGGAACCTTGGGTTGCTTGGTATACGACCTTTGTTTGGTTTACGACCTTTTTTAGACTGTATGCCGCGAGCTAGAACTTGTATGTGGTCGTTCATTAACGAGGTCTCAGAATTTTGGACGATACCCCCCCTCATGACACGTCGTCTCAAAACATTAGCCTCCCCCTTTCAAATTGGACGGTAAAAAGTTTTGGTCATCTCCTCATTAAAAGCCTTATTACTTATTTAAAAAGAGGATGCTTCAAATAACTTTATTTGATATTTAAGTTCGTATTTAATGTCAGGCTACTCCTTAATATCATAGCCCGCGGGACGCAATTTAAAATGTAATTAAATAAGCCATCAAATACATCATTCGAACTTCTATTTAAAGTTAGGCGTTTTGATGTGACGCCACGTTTCTTCCATACCTCTATCTCCCTCGTTACAAAACCTATACCCCCTTTTTTCCGATACGTTACGTCAATTATGGACTATTCTTGCGAGTCAAAATAAGACATGGTGGCTTACGTAACTTGTAGGAATAATACCGTGCGTCTCTCAATTGTGTTATTAAGTTGCCAAAATAAAGTGAACGACTGTCCCAATAAAAAATATAAATCACGTGATTTTGTGTATTTCTCATAAATTATGTGTAAACTCACTTCACATGAGTTCTAAGAAAGTTATTGAGAGGAGTCAAGAACTAAAGATATAGTTAGGATCACCAAGAGTTGATTTAAAAAGAGATTGTTTTAACAGATAAAATTGGAGTGCGTGTCTGAGACTTATCTTGCAGCGTAGTGAAAGTGTCTACGATTTCTTTGATTGTGAAAGGCAAAGACGTTATTAAATAGGCAAGTGTTGCGAAAGTTTGAAATCGATTATAAAATAAAAATCAGGGACATCAGAGCATGTTGAAAATTTGATTTTGATCTGGAAAAGAGGAAATAAAGAAAAAGTTGCTCTAAATTCTTTTATTAAGTATTTTAATATTAAGCAGTGTAAAAAATTATTTATTTTATACAACCACCTAAGTAAATGTATAATATGTAAATAAAAATATAATTCTTTTCCATGGAAACAGATTAGTAATTTTCAATACATTTCGTATAGAAAAAATACGTTTGATTTACGTCCAATTTATTATACGTCAAAGGCACTAGAACAAAATAAGGATGTAAACCGAGAATCCGATATATATATATATATTCTTCGGCATCCTTGCGTCTCGCGAGACGATGATGCATCACCGTTGGGTTGGGTTGCATTTTCTCGAGTGGCAGTTAAGCCCTATCCTTGAGTGACAGTCTTTAGCACAGTTTTTACACACGAGATCTGTGCTTCCAAATGTCTTAGCCTTTCTCCTAGCTCTTCTGTCTGCAGCCTCCTCCATTATTCGCTCCTCGGCTACTGTGACGCCCTCTTTGACAACTGTGCGACACGTAGATCGGTCTTCTTACTTACACTCCCAGTCGCTTGTATGTATTTTGGCTGCTTTCATGTCCCTTTGACAGACATCTTTAAAACGCAAGCGTGGGCGACCTGTTTTCCTCTTTCCTGAAGCAAGATCACCATTTAGGAGGTCCTTTGGGATGCGGCCGGGGTTCATTCTTTTAACATGCCCTTGACATCTCAGGCGTCTTTTGATAAGAATTGAGAACATGCATTGGGTATTGGCAAGCGTTAGAAACTCACTATTAAGGACTTTGTCTTGCCATTTAATACTAAGGATACGTCGCAGGCATCTCAAATGGAAGCTATTAAGCTTGCACTCTTTGGGTGTATAGGTGGTCCATGTCTCGCTCCCATGTAGTAGTGTACTGTTGCCACAGGCTCGATAGACATACAGTTTGGTTTTCTCCGTTAGCATGGTGTTTTGCCAGACCCGCTTATTTAGGGTAGCCATTGTGGCAGCTCACTTGCCAATTCTGCTGTTTATTTCTTCTTTAATGGACAGTGTATTGGAGATCTTGGACCCCAAGTAGGTGAAGCTGTCCACAACCTCCAAGTTTTCATTATCAATTTTTATGGTACGTGGAGATGGTGCAAACCAGTTTCTGTGTGTGCTGTTAGTGCCGCATCATCCACAAATAGTAGCTCACGAATTAGGACATCTTTCGTTTTGGTCTTGGCTCGGATGCGGGCAGTGTTGAAAATTCCTCTATCAGCTCTGGTGTGTAACCAGATTCCCTCACTGCTATCCTTGAATGAGTTTCGAAGAAGTACAGAGAAGAATATTGCGAACAGTGTTGGTGTGAGTACACAACCTTGTTTAACTCGGCTGCTGACTGGAAAGGCTTCTGACTTAGCTCCATCAAACTGCACTGTGCCAATTTTTGCCAGTATTTGGAATAGCCCGTTGCGACTGACGAAATCGAAGGCTTTTGTAAGGTCTACAAAAGCAACGTATAGTGGCATCTGCTGCTCTCTGCATTTTTCCTGGAGCTTTTGTATGGAAAACACCATGCCTATGGTAGACAAACCGGACCGAAAACCGCACTGAGATTTTGGATAGACGCGGGAAGCTAAGCTCTGTAAACGTGTTAGTATGACACGGGCAAAGTAAAGGCCTTTCCTACAATACTAAGGAGTGAAATGCCAAGATAATTATTGCAATCACTCCTATCACCTTTGTTTTTATATAGTGTCACTATATTTGCATCTTTTAGGTCTTGAGGAATTTAGCCCAGCTCCCAGCAGATGGACAGAATCTCGTGCAATGGTTGGAATAAAGCTTTCTTGCAATTCTTTAGAGCCTCTGATGGTATTCCATCATTCCCAGGCGCTTTCCACAAGCTAGGCTGTCAATTGCCTTGCTCAGCTCTTCTTGTGTGGCACGACATCAAGTTCTTCCATGAGTGGCATATCTGGGATGTCATCTAGAGCGGTGTTGGAGACGGTGGTAACTGTTGAATTCAATTCCAGATAATGCTCAACCCACCTTTTTAGCTGTGCTGCCTGGTCTTGGACAATTTCTCCACTTTCGGACTTTATTGGAGCAACTTTTGACATCAAGGGGCCAGTTGCCTTTTTCATGTTTTCTTACATGACTTTTGCATTGCCCATGTCTTCAGCTGATTGTAATCTGGAACAAAGGTTAAGCCAGTAGGTATGGTATTGGCACATTTACGTGTAACTTTTTGGGCAAGTGACTTTGCTGTCTTTAAGGCATGCAACCTGTCGGGTGCAGGCTTTTCCTTGTAATCTATAAGAGCTTTCCTTTTGGCTATAGTGACAGGCTTCACCTCGTCCCAATGTTAATCAAACAATCCGAGTTTTTGTGAGATTTTGTGCCAAAGGCTTGTATTGTGGATGTGTAGTCCATTTGGAGTCATTGGCGACGCATGAGGTCGTCTGTGAACAGCTGCGTTATCACAGGGTCGTTCTTGCATAGGGTATTGATGCGTGAACATCCCCTTTTCTTCATGTGGTACGAATTTTTCCTCATAATTCATACCTTGCTAGCGACAAGGGAGTGTTCAGTGTCACAGTCGGCACTGTGATATCTGCGAGTGAGTAGAACGCTAGCTAATTGTGCACGCCTGGTGATAATGGTCCAAGATTTTCATTGCCATGTTGGGGGTGGAAGATAACCATCCATTCCTCTAGAAATGCCCTAAAAGGCTTTCGTCTCTCAATGCCTCTGTCAACCAAAATCCAGATCCTGGCCTTCACGCGTTGCTCACGCAAAAGCCCGGCGGACCATGTTTCAACTAACAGGAGAATGGATAAAGGCCGTCAACTGGCGCCTCAAATCCAGTAGTTTCGTGTAGATGAGACTCGTTAACCATGGTTGGTAGCTCATCTAGGAGAGGAAAACTCTTACTCTTAACCTCCGCTGCCTTGCGGCTAGACCCACACGGGAAAGGCTAGGGGAGTAAACCCCACCAGAAAATCAGGAAATGGGGCTCCCAAGGCGGTCTGCTATTGAATCAAATTGCATTCCGGCCGCTCCTGTGACGTAAATGGTGCCAAGCCGTATCGACATTTGTCGTTCCCTTGGATCCACAATTGGCGCGGAGAGGGGAATCTGCTGTATCGGCAGCAGCTAATTCTCCATAATACCCACCCTGGCTTGCATCACCTCTGGAGAGGACACTCCAGCGTCGCCGCAAGGTGTCGACAAAACACGGGAAGCAGCAGTTAACGGTTATAAGCCAAAGCTCAATTGACGTAGAGCTAGGCGCCAGTGGCTGCTTCCGATGGTGGGACTACCAATGTTTCACTGGACAGTTACCGCCCGCCTCAAGCTGGACAGCCCCCAGTCAAATAGGTGCTATCCCGTCATTGCCTGCCTTCTCCTCAATAAGTGGGCCACTAAGCTTTGCACCAAGAAATACAAAAAAGAAAAAAAAGACCCCAGCTCTTCGAATTGCTAGCTGGAACGTGAGGACATCATTGATGACCTGTAGTTAACAAACGACACACGGAAAACAGGAATAATTGATAGAGAACTCAAAAGGCTAAAGATTGACATCGCATACCCTCAGGAGACCAGGCTCCCAGACAACGGTTCACTCAAAGAGGCCAATACACTTTCTTCTGGCAAGGCAGACCAAAAGACGAACCTAGACATCATGGTGTAGGTTTCGCTGTTAAGAACACGCTTCTACCATCCATTGAACCCCCGTCATCAGGCACGGAGAGGATATTCACTCTACGAGTCAGAACAGCTGTGGGCCCAGCAAACACTCTCAGTGTGTATGCTCCAACTCTCTATTCAACTGCGGAAGAGAATGGCCAGTTCTATGGAGCGTTAGACAAGGAAATAGCCGGCATCCACGAAGCAATCTATCTCCTAGGAGATTATAATGCTAGGGTAGGGAGCGACCACGAAGCCTGGCCCACATGCCTTGTACTCTTTGGAAGAGGAAAAATCAATGAAAAAGGACAAAGGCTTCTAGAATTGTGCTGCTCACCAGGCTTGTTTGTGATCAGCACTTTCTACAAGTGCAAAGAAATACATTAAGTATCTTGAAGACACCCTCGATCCCGCCAATGGCACCAGCTGGACCTATATATATATATATATATATATATATATATTCTGGAGGCAAGTACCCGGCTTCTCACGGGTTTTAAATGAGGTTTTCTGTAAAAGCGTACTATACTGTTTGTTTACATGAAATAAAAGGGTACATTTATCTTAAAGCAGGTTAAATACAATTGCCTATCAGAAAAGTATAGTGTCTGCAAGTCTATACCAGCAATCACAAGACTCTGGCACACCAGTTAAGACTGCACCATCGTGGAAGTGTAATTAACAACTTTCTGAATAGCCATTATTCCAAGTAGTAGAATTAAAGATTTTCAAATTTTATATAGCTTATATGAGTAAAAAAAAACAAAAAACAACACTATATTTTTGCACCAGGCTCCCAATGAGTGTTATAAATATTTTTTTCGCCTGTTACCATCGCAGAAGAGTACTGAACAACTTTCATGCTTCTACCTACTCGGACATAGAAGAATTAGTGGTTTTTAAATTTTATAAAAGCCGGCCCCACATGAGAAGGAGTTTAAAATTTAACTTAGTTAATTCTCGTCGCGAGTGCCTCCTCAACAAATTTCCAAACTTTTATGCTTCTACCGTCACCGAAAATTAGAGAATACGTGATGAGTCTGTTTTTATATCAGAACAAATACATAATTTGGGCCCCGGTCCCCAGGGGAGTGATTTCTTTTTACTTCTCTTACCATTGAGGATATGTATTGCTCAACATCCAAACGTATCATGCTTCTACCTAAACGGGAAATAGGAGAATTAGTAATTTTCTCTTTTAATATCGATCATATACATAAGAAAAGTACATTGGGCCACGGCCCCCTTAGAGAGATAATTTAAATATGTTTTCACCTGTTACCATTGGAGATGTCAAATACAGCTCATTTAAGGAAAAAATTTAATAGGGCACACCAGCCCCACCCTGAGAGATAATTTTATAAGATTTTTTCCCCGATTTTTGTTGGGAGAGAGTGCTCAATAACTAACAAAAGTTACATGTCTTTACGTATACGGTAAATTTAAGTAATAGAGATAAGACGGTTTTTTATATACGAAAAATCTATATTTGGGCCCCTAGCCCCCAAGAGTGAAAATTTTAAAACTCTTTTTTTTTTTTTTTTTTTTTTTNATACTATTTCCGTTTCCGTTGTTAGACGCGTACGGCGTCGTACGCATTAATTTTCAATTAATTTTAAATCTAAAATCTAAATTATTCTAAATGTACTTTTACCGCTAACATGGACCGATTTATTAAAAAACGAAGGTTAGATGAAGCTGACGTTACTGAGGAATCGCCTGAAGTTGCATCCGAATCCACAGAGCCGACGGTGAAGAAAATTGATGTTGTCGATTCTCGTCGTAAGATTCGTCAGTACAGTGACAATTATTTAGCTATGGGATTCACTTGGACAGGAGACGCCGACTGTCCATCGCCTCTTTGCATTATTTGTGGGGAACAGCTTGCTAACAGTGCCATGGTGCCAGCTAAATTGAAACGACACTTGACTACATTACATCCCAATGCAGCAAAGAAAGATGTCGCGTACTTCGAGAGAGCACTAAACCTGAACAAAAAACAAGCAGCAATATTCGAGAAAAAAGTCAAGATTAATGAGAAAACTCTAGAAGCAAGCTTTGCTGTTGCAGAGATTGTAGCTAAGAAAATGAAATCACATACTATCGCTGAAACAGTAATTTTACCAGCGTGCCAAGAGATGGTTAAAATTATGTTTGGACAAACTGCCGTATCTGAAATCAATAAGATTCCACTGTCAGACAATACGATAAGCAGGCGTATAGCAGACATGTCAACTGACATTGAAAGTAATATCCTGTCGAAGATTAAGAATCGCGGATTGTTCGCACTTCAGGTGGATGAGAGCACCGATGTCAGTGGTAAAGCACAGCTGTTAGGGTTTGTACGTTTTATTGACAATGATGCTATTGTTGAAGACTTCTTCTGCTGTAAAGAGTTGTCGGAAACAACGAGAGGACAAGATGTATATGACGTTATCAGTGCATATTTGCAGTCCGGTGACTTGACATGGAAAAACTGCGTCGGCATTTGTACGGATGGTGCTCCTACAATGACGGGAAACGTCAAAGGTTTTGTCTCACTGGTGCGACAGACGAATCCAGATATCGTGGGCACCCACTGCTTCATACACAGAGAAGCACTAGTTGCTAAAACAGTGGGAGAAGATTTAAAATCAGTACTGGACAAGGTGGTGAAAATAGTTAATTACATGAAGATGAGACCTCTTAAATGTCGCTTGTTTGCCAAACTTTGTCAAAGCATGGAAGCGGAACATATCACACTCATTCAACATACAGACGTGCGATGGCTGTCTCGTGGAAAAGTACTATCTCGTTTCTATGAGCTGAGAGAGGAACTTTTGGCGTTCTGTTCCAGTGAAAAACTGAAGGAGTTTGAAAACGCTCTGAGCAACGAGAGCTGGTGTTCTAAAATAGCTTATCTGGCTGATATATTTCAAGAACTCAACATTTTGAACAGTGGTTTGCAAGGCAGAAATGAAAACATCTTGACTTCAAGTGACAAAATAAACGCTTTTCAGAAGAAACTGTTGCTGTGGAAGAAGCGTGCAGCTGCTGGGAATTTGGAAATGTTTCCCAACGTTAATCTCACCAACCACCAAGACATTCTGCCGTTGATCGTCCACCACTTGGAAAGTCTGTCCAGCAGTCTCAACAAATACTTCCCATCAATATCTGTTGACCAGTATGACTGGGTTAGGAATCCATTCATTGAACTTGAATCGTGCGAAGGGCAGTTTACTTTGAAAGAGGAAGAGGAGCTGGCTAGCATTGCAAGTGACAGAACACTTAAACTCAAGCATGCAGAGCTCAACATGGATACGTTTTGGTTATTGGTTGAAAACGAGTACCCTGCAATTGCTGAGGAAGCTTTGCGACTTCTGTTGCTTTTTTCCACCTCTTACATGTGCGAGTTTGGATTTTCGGCCATGAGTGACATCAAACACAAGAAACGAGAACGCCTTTTGTCTGTCCAAGAAGAACTTTGCGTATGTCTATCCAAAATTCGGCCAAGAATAAGGCTGCTGTGCACAAAGCGTCAAGCGCAATGTTCACACTGAAAATTTTTCCATACTCGACCAAACATGCATCTATCATTGTAAACTGCATTTATTGTCGATGATGTACGTTGAATGAATAAAATCAATAAATAAATAATTAGTCCTGTAAGACTTGTAAGAACTGTTGATTAATGGTAGATCGAAAAAAATTTGGGCTTCGCCATGAAGGGACATAAAGGGGTATACAGTTTCCGCCATAAATCTGACGACACCAAAGGGTTCCCCTGAATAAAAAAGATTGAAAAACACTGTCGTAACATGAGTGAAGCTATGTAAAAGATATTAAATAAATTGTCAGCCAGTGATTCTCAAACTTTTTTCGTATCAGACGACCGGCAAGAATTTTTCCATTTCACCAGGTACCATTGCATACTTTTCCCGTTTTGACATGATTTTCCCTGTACTTATTTGATAGCATAATGAGCCCCTACACAGCTTAAAGCCCTATAAGATTAAGTATGAATTCGGATTGTTTTATATATTAAATTAAAAAAAAATTTTTAGTTGCCATGGCATAGCAAGACAGCTAACGAACAATGCAGCGGTAATGTCAAAAACCATTGATGTGATTAACCTTCGCGATTAAGCTCGCGAATGTGACTATTGATATTACAAGAATCATTGCATTGTTTATAGACCTAGAATATATAGATACAAGACAATTCCTCAAATTTATTTCGATCTTTTAATGACAGTTTCCCTTCTAAGTATATGCACATCAAAGGCATTTGATCTAAAATTATCACATTGATATCACATCTCATGCTTTCTAAAAATTATTAGGTATGCGCTGGAAGAGGAAAATGGCCCATCTGTATGAACCCCACATTTGTGAAGGAAAGTAGGGTTTCATCTTTTGCGTCGCAAAATGCAGTAATTCTTGCAAGTTGAGGACTGAAATACTATGACAATATTAAACTATCCAACATTATCATAACTTTTAACTCCGAAGTTCACAAGTTTGTTTGTTTGTTTTTTAGTGGTTTTTTTTTCAATTCTTTCTTCTTCGGGATTTCACGCACGTCACACAAATGTTGTAAATATAATGTCACCAATAAATTATCTCATTTGGGGTTAAAGGGAACTCTTGGAGGTAATGCTCAATCATTGCAGCCATAGAAAATTTGCTAGAATCCGCAAAATTTTTTCAAACCGTTTAACGTTTTTATCCGCCTTCAACAAAAAAAAAAAAAAAAAAAAAAAAAAAAAAGCAACGACATGTTTTAACATCCTTAGATTATATTTTATTATAATGCATACACATTAATCATTGACTATAAATCATTACTTGTAACTTCTTTGTTTATATTTTTAAAAAATGTTATTTTAAAATAATACTTTTTTAAAATTACATCTGGGGTCAAAAGGGAATTTTTGGGGGTAATGCAGACTCATTTGGGACATATAACATCCATTACTCTTCCCTAGATATATCCAAATACGTCATGTGTACGTGTACGCTTGGTAACATATGCTTACTATTGAACCGGTTCCTTCCAGAAAATGCATTTGTCAAATCTATGTAGATTTCTTATTTACATACTATACGAAGACATCTAAATCCAACCTACTTTAATTTATATTGACAAAAGTGACAATAATCTTAATCAACATGACTTGACTATATCCAGTCTCCTTTGTGTCAAATTTAAAATTAATGCCTTAATAACTGAGTTCAGAGGAAAGTTGTTTTGTGCTCCTCTCGAATTGCGATGTCGAGAACTCGATGCCTTCAATAAAGTTAGTGAATACTTTTGACTAATTTTAAATGGACACATTTATTATTATATTTAGAATGGCCAGAGGCGTGTGACCAAAAACCAATCGAAAAACTATAGCAAACTTAAAACTTTTATTATTGTATCAAATAGATTCCCCTCCCCCACCCACCCCCAAATGGATATTCGGTGTCGTTTTAACTTAAAATATTAACATATAATCCTATTCAGATCTTTTTAGACACTTGTCCTGTTTGTAAAACTCACCAGTAGCAGTTTCGGGGGGGGGGTGGATTACCGACCACAAAAAAAAGTTCGCAGACTCCTGCCGCGAGTGAACCA
>MUZC01002656.1:465511-495204 GCA_002072015.1 Radix auricularia
ATTTTTTTCCTTAAATGAGCTGTGTTTCACATCTCCAATGGTAACAGGTGAAAACATATTTAAATTATCTCTCTAAGGGAGCCGGGGCCGAATGTAGTTTTCTTCGTTATATGAGCGATACAAAAAGTGAAAATTACTAATTCTCCTATTTCCCGTTTAGGTAGAAGCATGATACTTTGGGAAGTTGAGAAATACATAACTGCCATGGTAATGTAGTGTGGTTTTTTACTCATATAAGTTATAAAAAAATTGAAAATCTTTCATTCTACTATTTGGAATAATGGGAATTCGGAAAGTGTTAATTACACTACCACGACTGTGCAGTCTTAACTTGTGTGCCAGAGTCTTGTGATTGATGGTATAGAATTGCAGACACTATGCTTTTCTGATAGGCAATAGTATTTGACCTGCTTTAAGATAAATGTACCCTTTTACTTCATGCAAATAAACAGTATATTACGCTTCAACAGAAAACCTCATTTAAAACCCGTGCGAAGCCGGGTACTTGCCTCTAGTATAATATATATTTATAACGCATTTGTTGTCCGTCTGTCTGTCTGTCTGTCTGTCTGTCTGTCTGTCTGTTCCCAAATAACTCAAGATCCAGACAACCCACTACAGTGAAATTTGGTAAACGTACATATAATTATATGGGGAAGGTTCTTAAATAGGTTTCGTTCCATAAATTCATACTCATGGGCGCCGGGGGCCCAACAACTTTTTTTTCCATTTTTGGGCTATATAAAAAATAACAATCTCGAGGAGGCAGAAGCATGAAGTTTTAGGAAATTGTTTAGTACACTTCCGCAGTGGTAACAGGTGAAAAAAAAATTAAATTATCACATACTGGAAGCCGGGGGCCCAAATGTATTTTTCCCTTATATGAACTATATATAAAAACTGAAAATCACTAATTATCTAATTTTATGGGTAGGTAGAAGTATGAAACTTTGGCAAGTTGTTAAGTACGCTTCCCCGACGATATTTTGCGAGAAAGAATTTTAAAATTCCGGGGGGGGGGGGGGCCATATGTAGGCCTTTTTTTTTTACTAATATATGCTATATAAATACTGAAAATCCCCCATTCGACTATTTCCAATGTAGGCAGAAGAATGAAACTTTGGGAAGTTGTTAAGTACTCTCTCCTAACACTAATTTAAAAAAAAAAATTAAACTCCCCACTCATTGAGGGCCGGGGGCCTCAAATGTAGTTTTTTCTCATATTAAAAACTCACTCATTACTAATTCTTAAATTTACCGTGTATGTATAACCAAGAAACTTTTGGAAATTCTTGAGCATACTCTCCCGACAATAATGGCAATCGTTCCCTAAATTCCCACTCCTTGGGGCGGGGGGCCCAAAAACATTTTCCCCCGTTATTTACGGTATATAAAATTGATAATATCTAATTCTCCTATTTCCCGAGTAGGCAGAAGCATGAAATTTTAGGATTATTGTTTAGTACATTTCCCAAATTATCGCAGGCGAAAAATCACTTTCTGGGGTCCAGGGGCCATTTTTTTTCCCTATATGAGCTATATAAAAATTTAAAATCACAAATTCTACTATTTCTCGTGTAAGTAGAAGTAAGAAACTTTGGCAAGTTGTTTTACGCTACCCCGACAATATTTTGCGAGAAATAATTTTAAACTTCCAACTCATGGGGAGCCGGGAGCCCAAATGTATTTTTTTGCTAATATACGCTATATAAATTCTGAAAATCCCCCATTCGACTATTTCCCGTGTAGGTAAAAGAATGAAACTTTAGGAAATTGTTAAGTACACTCTCCTAACGCTAATTCGCAAAAAAGAATTTTAAAATTCCCACTTTTAGGGGCCCAGATGTAGTTTTTTCTTACATTAAAAACCGTATTATCTCTAATTCTTAAAAATACCGTATACGTAACGACATGAAACTTTTTGAAGTTTTAAACACTCTCTCCCAACAAAAATTGATAAAAAGTCTTTTAAAATTCTCACTCAGGGTGGGGCTGGTTTGCCCAAATGTATTTTCCCCCTTAAATTAGCTGTATTTCACATCTCCAATGGTAACAGGTGAAAACATTTTTAAATTATCTCTCTAAATGGGCCGGGGGTCAATGTAGATATCTTCTTTTATATGAGTGATATAAAAAGTGAAAATTACTAATTCTCCTATTTCCCGTTTAGGTAGACGCATGATACTTTGGGAAGTTGTGCAATAAATATCTGCGATGGTAAGAAGAGTAAAAAGAAATCACTCCCCTGGGGGCCGGGGCAAAAATATATTTGTTCTGATATAAAAACAGACTCATCACGTATTCTCTAATTTTCTGTGACGGTAGAAGCATAAAAGATTGGACATTTGTTGAGGAGGCACTCACGACGAAAATTAACAATGAAAAATGTTAACACTACTGCTCATGTGGGGCCGGCGGCCCAAATACGTTTTTTCCTAACATGGGCTTAATAAAATTTAAAAATCACTAATTCCCCTATGTCCGAGTAGGTTGAAGCATGAAATTTTCGGAAGTTTTTGAGTACACTTCTACGATTGTATCAGGCGGAAAAATTATTTATTGCACTTATTGGGAGCCTGGTGCCCAAATATAGTGTTGTCTTTTTACTCATATAAGCTATAAAAAGTGAAAATCTTTAATTCTACTATTTGGAATAATGGGAATTCGGAAAGTTGTTAATTACACTACCACGATGGTGCAGTCTTAGCTGGTGTGCCAGAGTCTTAGGATTGCTTGTATAGAATTGCAGACACTATGCTTTTCTGATAGGCTATTGTATTTGACCTGATTTAAAATAAATGTACCCTTTTACTTTATGTAAATTAACAGTATAGTACGCTTTTACAGAAAACCTCATTTAAAACCCGTGAGAAGCCGGGTACTTGCCTCTCTATATATATATATATCTAAAGATGAAAATTTGTTTGTTTGTTTGTTACTAATATAATTCCACACCGTTGGATCTAAGGTGCTGAAATTTTGCATGGTGCCCTAGTTTGACCCAGAAAAGGTCATAGGTTTGTTTCAACCCTAGGTGACCACCCCTGGGGTAAAGGGGCCCATTCTTTTGCACATTTCCTTAAATGACTATTTAAAAACTGAAAATCACTAATTCTCCAATTTACCGTATAGGTAGAAGCCTGAAACTTGCAAAGATGTTGAGTAGCCTAAAGCGACGATAATTGGCTGAAAATAATTTTAAATTTCACACTCATGGGGACCAGGGGCCCAAAAACCTTTTTTCCCTTACATGGACTGTATAAAATGTGAAAATCACTAATTGTCCTATTTCCCGCATAGGCTGTAGCATAAAACTTTGAGAAGCTGTTGAATACACTTACACGATGGTAACAGATGAAAAATATTTAAATTATCACTTCCTAGGGGCCACTTATATGAGCTTGATGAATACTGAAAATCACTATTTATCCTATTTTTCGTGTAGGTAAAACCATGGAAATTTGGGTAGTTTTTCTGTAGACTTCCACGATGGTAACATGTAAAAAAAATATTTAAATTATTACTTACGGGGCCCAAATGTAGTTTTCTTTTCCTTTTTAAAAAAAATTACTCATCACTAATTCTCCAACTTCCCTTGTAGGTAGAAGCCTGAAACTTTGGTAAGTTCTTCAATAGCCTTTTGCAACAATATTTACATTTTGTTTTATAGAATTCACTTTCATGGGGGCCGGTGGCCCAAAAACATTTATTTCTCCTTTTATTGAAAATCGCTTTTTCTCCAGATTCTCGTGTAGGTAGAAACATGAACACTTGGGAAGTTGTTGTGCTCACTCCCGCAATGTTAACATGCAAAAAATATATATAAAGTATCACTCACTGGGGGCTGGGGCCCAAACTATATTTTTATTATATAAAAGGCGACTCATCACTACCATTACTCCGATTCTCATGAAACTTTGCAAACTTGTTGAGAAGCTTATCGCAATGATAATTGTCAAAAATTCATTTTTAAAATTCCCACTCATGGAGGCCGGGGGACCAAAGACTTTTTATATGGACTATAAAATATTCAAATCACTAATCATGTTATTTTCCGAGTAGGCAGAAACATGAAACTTTTGGAAGTTATTGAGAACAATCCCGCGATGGTAACAGTCGAACAGATATTTCAAGTATCACTTATTGTGGGCTGGGGGCACAATTAAAGTTCTTTTTTTCTTTATTAGCTATATAAAAACTGAAAATCACTCATTTTACTATTTCCCGTGTAGGTAGAAACATGAAACTTTAGGTGAACTGATGAGTACATTCCCGCGCTAGTAACAGGAGAAAAATATATTAAAATTGCCCCTCACTGGAGGCCGGGCTGCAAATGTAGTTTTTTTCACCTTATATTAGATATTACAAATTTAAAAGCACTTTGTATACTGTGTAAATGTATTTTTACAAAACTTGGGAGATAAAAAAAATGATGGCTATATTACAATTCGGTAGGGCATTAAAATTATATTTTTCAATCTTTTAGGGCCCCTAATCTCTTTTTTCGCAAACGTTTAAGATGTTTAAGATTTTTTTTTAAAAATTCTACCGAACACATATATTCATCATGATCCAAATAGAATTAAGCTGTTGTTTTGATCTATACATATTACACCAATAGGGCCTCCGACCCTAATTTTAGTGTTTTTAAGACGTTTTAATAGTAAATTTATTTATTTCATCCCACGGAAATTAAACTTTAGGAAGTTTTGGGATTTGCTATAGCGAAGGTTTCTCACATTAAAAGTAAAAGGTAATTTAAAATATTGCTACTTGGTAAATTGATAAATTATTGAACAAATTTTATTTTTAAAAACAGAATTTTAAAAAATTTTAATGGGTAATAAACTTCTAACGTCTGTTCTTTGGGGGCCGGGACCTAAAATAATTTTTTCGTAACACATTTAAAGTATTTTTACCTTCAGTTTAAAAAAAATATAGACACGTATCTCAATCATGACCTAGATTGAAATCCTCAGACCCGCATCGATTTTGTACGTTAGCCGGTGGTTTTAGCACCTAGACATATATTGACAAACAAGTATATTCATCATGGCTCAGACTGAAATCAATTGTTGTTTTGAATTGGTGTGAAACGGGTTTTCAACGCTTAATAAAATCCTAACTTCCACAGCAGAGCGCAGGTATTTTGCTAGGGTGAACACCCCAAGGTTGCGAGAGTCCAATTTGTTGATTTTTTTTTTCCTTTTATGAGCTATATAAAAATTAGTTTGAGAGTTAGCTAATGTGTAAATGAATGATCCTTGTACTAAATTTGTATATAACTACGTGAGAGCCTTTACTAAAATACTGCTGTGCAGTTAACAATGTTGTCCATTTCTTCGAAAACGGGGGCACCAAATGTCTTTAATCGTACATGTTTAAGATTTTATCACACAATCAATTTTAAAAGATCTTATGAAATAATGACAAGACGGTAAAAAATAACAATATATTTAGTATATCCTAACATGATCAAGGTTGAAAACAAAGGAGTTTTGAATTGTGTTTACGGGTTCTCAACGCTATCTGACATCCTAATTTATCACTGCAAAGCGCGGGTAATTAACTAATATATATATANNNNCCCCCCACAAAAAAAAAATAAAATAAAATAAAAAAATTTATATACATTACTGATCTTTAAATGTAAATGCAAGTGTCGGTCGCGCGGTGCTCACTACATTCAACATGTTTCATTATCCTATCTCCGTGATCAAATATAGCTCAAATTTAGCACGCAGACTGTGGTAGTTTTGTTTTTTTTACTATAGATCTAAATCTTTTAAATATTTGTGAAATAATTTTTAAAAATAGATTTTTGGATTGTTGTGCAATGCGTATTATAATTAGCATTCTTTTAGTTATGTCTCGTATATAAAAGGTGAATAGTCAAAAACTTTGTTTTTACGGGTTTAAAAAAAAATTAAAATATGAAACAAAGATTTTTGTAAATAGATTTGTTTTTATAAAAGCTTAGTTTAAAGATGATTAAAGAAAAGACCATTATGCATCATTTTATATTATAAATATAAAAAAATTACACTATATCAGTTCACGTTTTTAAACTCTGTCTTAATCAAATACTTGACACTTAATCTGTTGTTAAACTAAAATAAACCAAGATACAGCTTGTAGATGTAAGTGGCCCCCTTGCTTAAATCTATGCTGTCATACCATCCGTTATACTATTTTTTTTTAAAAATACAGTAGAAAAGAAAGCTCATTTAATATTCCAACAATTATCTAAGGCCTGCTGAAAAATGCCACTGAACGTTTGTAGAATTTTAACAGAGGATAAATGTTATAAATGATCTTCTTTGAAATTCTGACTCCTGTTTTCTGATAATGTGGGTATTGTTGGACCTAAGTGCAGCATTTGATGTGATAAAGATTACGCTTATTCTGTCAAGACTTACAAATGAGGCGAGCTAATCTGAAACAGGCCTTCGTTGGCTTACAACTTATCCTACTGTCAGAACATACCAGATGACACAAAATAAAACTTTGCTTATTTCCTTTCTGGCACATATCTCTTTCTTGTTTTCTGACTTCTTTGTTAACTTCAATATCACTTCCTCTCCAGCATTTCTCAACGAGAAGTTGAATCAAATTAGATTTCAAAACTTTGAGAGTTCACCAAGAGGAATCACATCTGTTACTATTTTTCTGGTATTTTAATATAGAAAAAGGAGCGTCTTTTTTTTTAGAGAGTGGCCTGTGGAAAAATGTTGTCTTCATTGACTCAGTCTCAGAAATACTGCTTCGAAAAGAATTCATAAAAATTCATTACAAGTATTCCCTTCATGGTCTACCGTGTTGAGATATGACGAGGAAAAAGTTGAATTTCATATACTGAAAAAATACCGCGTTTTGTCTTAAATACTATCATTTCATAATGTATTGCTCTGAAACTTCTTGAAACATGTCAAACAACTGTTTAAATGTTTGAGATGTGGATTATTACAAGTGAGAGTAAAAATCAGGAAAAAAGTATCAATTATAAAGGATTGAGTCGTTTTTAGCTTGTTGACGAAATAAGACAATCCAGCTAGCAAGGTCACGTCCACTATTTTTATTCCCCAACTTCGAGTAGTCATGTATTAGTTATGACCATCGTTTCAAGCGACTAATCAGTGATTAAGACCTTATTGAACAATTCTTTCTCTACAGAAGACTGCAACTCTAAGAGTCGGAGGGTAACATAACCCGTCATTGACATGATAACCTCCTGGAAGCTGAGCGACGATTACCCCATACCCTACCCCTACCCCGAAAAAATCGGAACAAGCTTCCTTACAATTCCTATACAATTCTTGGGAAACAATACGTGGCCTTAATCTTCCATAGCCCAAACTATATTAAACACCTTTGTCAGGTCGATGTGTTTGGAAAAAAGATCCAATTTCTTATCCTGGCACTTTTCTTGCAGCTACCTTTCTGCAAAAAACCATGTCGATATTTCCACATTCTTTCAAGAATCTCAATTGGCTCTCTGTTTATAATCCCTTTTGAAGATGAACATTTTGGCGATTCATGAGGATTCTGGAAATAATTTTCCTTCGATATATAGTAGTGATACTCCGAGGTGATTATCGCAAGCTTTGGGGTGTCCATAAATGACGTCACACACCTAAGGGGGGAGGTGGTCTCACTTTTGTGACGATGCGTGACGTGGGGGAGGGAGGGGGTTGAAGAAATGTGTCATCACATCGAAAGGGTAACATTAAATAAAACTTCCACTGAAATATTCAGTCACTTAAAATTTATTTAATGACTTTTTTATTCAGTGCTTCTCAAAGTGCCGGTCGATAGGCCATCAGAAGCCGGTTGGCGTCAGTTATCAAGACACAAAAATTAAATATAATTATAATTCTTAAGTTTTAGAAACCACCAGAGAACATATCAAATTGTTACCCTGCGACGTTTGATGTTGAAATCAAAGCGTTTGTGATGTAACCGCAGCTTCGTTTGGTTCACTCGCGGCAGGAGTCTGTGAACTTTTTTGTTGGTCGGTTATCCCCCCTCCCGGAAACTGCAACTGGTGAGTTTTACAAACAGGACATGTGTCTAAAAAAGATCTGAATAGGATTATATGTAGATATTTTAAGTCAAAACGACATGGAATGTCCATTTGTGGGTGGGTGGGGGGAGTGGAATCTATTTGATTCAACTGTAAACGTTTTAAGTTAGATATAATTTTTCGATTGTTTTATGTCAAACGCCTCTGGCCATTCTAAATATGATGATGAATGTATCCATTTACAATTAGTCAAAAGGGTGTAAAAAATCGGCCAAAATTGCGTGACTTCATTTATGGACGGCCCCTTTACGGTTCCGTCTTTGCATGTAAAGGTGAACTATTGAATCATCTTAAAATTCCATCGGGATTGACACTTACTGCCACATCAATAAGAAAACTTCATGAAGATTTTCAAGTAGGGCCATGTCACATTTATAGTATATTTAAGCTGGATTTGAGTCTGATGCCGAAGTCTTGCCAGATGATAAATGGTAAATAGCCCTTAGCGTCGTAAGGATTGTAGTGGCGTCTTCCAGTGCCAAGTTAATTGGTACTTAAGGAGAGCGAATGATGGCATCTTCGTTAATGCCTGAATTGCTCCGTAAAAAAAATTATTTTTCTTTAAGTTTCAAACACTATGATAAGTTTAGCCCAATGCGCTACAACTTGTCTCTGTCACTAAGTAGAGTTACCCTATCTACACTAAGAAGCGGAAGTGAAGTTGAAGCTGTGAGTCCGTACAATTTCTTTAGGGCGTTAAAGAAGCTCTTCATAACATGCATGTGTGCATATTGTTGGATCTCATCAGCTTTCTTGCTCAGCCATCTTTCTCGTATCTGGTGAAGCTTAATTTGTATGGTGTGGCGTATGTTGTTTTTGGTCGCGACTCCAAGGATTTAAAAACCTATGCTCTGTGTTATTTAGGGCAATTTTTCTAGCCTCTTCCTCGTGTCATTTGGAGAAGCGTTGCATTCCTAAAGAGGGCTGGTCAGTCGCTTCGGGAAACAATCTGCTTTGTCGGTAGTGAACGATTCTTTGGCCTGTACCGCCTGCATGCAGGTTTGTGGATTCGGCTGCCAATGTACCCTCACCGGACGTGTCAACACTAGCCTGTCGCTAGAGAGTAAAAATCAATTAATACATGATAAGAATGACTTGGGCTGGGAATTTTTAAAAAAGTTTAAAGTGACATTATTCTCTCGCCAAAAATCATGCAATCCAGCAGTAAGACGTTGTAAAAACGGATGAGATAGACATACAATTTAGATTGATAGACAGACAAACAGACAGACAGACTTGCAGACAGACAGACTTACTGACATACATACAGATTCACAGACAGACAGACTGACTGACATACAGACATATACATTAGATTAGATGAGATTAGAGTAGAGTAGAGTAGAGTAGAGTAGAGTAGATTATATTAGACTAGACAAGATTAGATTAGATTAGCATAGCTTAGATTATATTAGATAGATTATTGCCATTATTAAAAAAAATATTCCTTTTTTTTTTAAATTCATACCAAAAAATTGTTGACATTTTCAAAATGTTAATCCTTCTTATATTTGTTTCCCTAGTATACAATTGATGGTAATATAAACACAGAATGCGATAAACCCTTATTTAATATATATGGGACATACTGCCAAATGAAAGTAAAGCGAGCTCGGATGCAATACCAGGGCGTGTACAAGTGCGTGCTCGTTATGGTTATCTTGGATGGTCTCTCGATTGTGTATGAAGGAGAATCTAAACTGACTGTAATAAAAGGTATTTTCACGTGAAGCTTACACTGTGTTTGTATTTACCCGAATGTCAATTAATGATACACTCAAGAAACTCAGTGGGAAATGTTAAATTATTTTGCAGTTTTGCACTCTGCAGCCTCAGGGGAAATAATGATAAATTATGATTGAACCGTAGAGTCAGAGATTGTCTTAACAGCAAAGTTTTTTACAACGTTGATCTACGAAGCTATTGCTAAGAAACTCACGATTAACATTTAATATTTTAGATAATGGTTTGATATTGCTTTATGCTTTCTTTTAAACACCACAACACACAAACACAACAACAACAACACTTTTCAAATTTGACATGTCAATAAATCTTTTTATTTCAATTGGGTTATGTTAATTTCGACTCTTAAAACAAAAATAATTTTTACATTAAAAAACACGTTATTTAAATTAACACATCCGTTTATATTACCGTTTGCCGATCTATCCTGTTATGTGAATATTATTAATTTTATTTTGGTTGCGTAAAAAATTTAACGAGAGCATTTTCAATATAACATTGAAAACAAATCAAATAGTAAATAAGGAAACTTGCTAGAATAATGGAGATCAAACCAACGATGAATAGAAAATAGATGTAATAATGTGTTGCGTTTAATAGACATACATCAAACTATTTCAAGCTCTTTCTTTAAGAGCATGTATCTGATTTTACCATGTGAATGATCCAACAGGTAGTTCTACGGACATGAGAACCAGCAGCAGCCAATATAGCAAGACAACAATCTCAACGATAGTGACTCTACTTAGTTCGTCCACTTTCAACAATAAATCATTGACTTCTACTGGTGGGTCTCATTTCCAAACTCTATTCTTCTTTTTTTTCGTTTTGATTGTTAATTTTCAGCGTTGAGATTTATTTTCACTGTTTATTTCAAAAGATCCTGTTCATATAGTCATTTTTACATTATACTATTATGAAAATTTTTAATTTAATCGTTAGCTTTTGAAAAATTAACGATTACTTAATCGTTATTTTCAATTTAAGCATAATATCTAAATTTATGGTGTCAAAAGTAAGCCTGCCAACGGGTATCCGCGTACCCGTTGACAGGCCGTGTGATTACCCGGGTAGTAAAATTTCGCTCGGGTAACAGTAAAAATTTGTCTCTAATTTCTATATTAACAGAGGCCAAAATTCGTGTCCCATGCTGCTCTTTTGTGTTTACTTTGGGGCTCGCGAAACAATTTATCACATGATAATTTTTGTTTAAAATATGAGATGTGAAGTACATTTAAGTTCGCACTCGCCTCCCGACTTCACCCAACCATCGGGGCACTTTACTATGCGTCCGATTTCATTGTAAGACATGTCCTGTTGTTGTACAAATTGACCAGAGTGTCTTCCCTAGGGTGTATTTAAGATTAAGGATGGCTTTACTTGCGTTAGCCGCAATGTTGTCTACACAACGGGGAGGTCATTTTCGTGCCGTATGTCTGGACACATTCCGGCGATTACACAAGACAAACAGTGTCCCGTCTCCCGACACTTCAATGGACGCGACCATATGGGCGTCAAGGACCTGGCAGCCACAGCTATTGTCTCGTGCACAAACACACCCGATAGAGTCAGTCTGAAAAATAGATAAATACAAAATCACGGGACACTCACCCCATATGGGATGAATGTGGTGTTCGCTTTGACCACCTGGGCGTTTTGCCCCACTCACTCTCTCCTTTTCTATTTAATCTCGCTCTGCTCTCTCTTAGCTTTACTTTCTTCGATTCTTTGGATTTTACCACAGCTAAGTTTTTATTTTTTAATTTTCGTTTTATTTGTGTATTGTATGTCCGTTGAAAACGGCTGTTGGCCGAAACGTCCGCTGTTTTGTTACGTCCTGTCAGGCTAACCTTTAGCTTGTTTACGTCTTTTCCATTATATTTAAGTACATCTGTCAACGGGAATTTTTTGTCAACGGGAAATATCTGTCACCGGCCTCAACAAACTACAATGCATTATTATACATCTTTTTTCTCTCAACATGAAACAGAAATCGCAAACACAAAAAGGTTTTGGCTCTTTAAAATTATCATAAAACGAAAACAAAAGATCTCTGCAAAAAATAAGGATTGGACTGCCTATAGATGAAAGAGATGTGTTTGTTAATTTTTAAAAAAAGAACACCCCTGATTTGACACTAACTTTGCTTTGGAATAGGACCATTAATACTAGCTAATGTTGTTTTTCTATCCCTCTTCTCACTTTACCGCTATAACCCACACCCTATGCATTCGCTTGTGTTTCTTGGTTTCATTGCAAAAGTTGCCAGATTTTAAGGTCAATCAAATGAAATTCTTGCTAACAGTGTAAGATAGGCAAGCGACTTGACAATCGCAGCGAAGTGCAACCATTGAAATTGTGTCTGCTATGGGTGGCAACACCAGCGCGATAAAATGTCATCTGGCCGCTATTAATAAAGTTTATATTAATAAACCAACTGCCGATCAGCCCAATATCAGAGAGTTTTGTTGGTTTCAACAAAAGCAGCACCACTGACCAAAGCACAATCTATTGAGACTGACCACAGTATTGCGTCGTTTACTGCACGTGACAGCCGACCAATTAGAACAATAGAACGTGATGGATTACGAGAATTTCTGAAATCTGACATCTGTTTCCATCGAGCCGTTCGTAACGCTGCTGTTCCTGCCAGTGAAAGAATAAGCTCGGCCAGTGGCGTCCCAGTTGGTAAGTCCACTCAGTAGCACCGCCCTTACCATCGCGTACCGACGCCCGTATGGATATTAACATATAAGTTAAAATAAACACCCAGTGGTGTGGTTCTGTATGTTTGTAACGTAACGCTGAGGAGCGATGTACGACAGTCTACAGCAGTTAGTTTAGTTGAAAAATCGTGTGTTGATGAGCGCTGTAAAAATATTTAATATGATGACGTCATTGTTTGGTGTGCATCGGTACGCAAAATACAACCCCTATTATTATTATTAAATAAATACTTTGCGTACATTTCATAAAGTTTAATAATTCGTATTTATCAAAAAAGGACAAGTTAGTTGGTCTTTAAAAAAAAGGTTGGCGCCTTAGGCGCCCAAAAAAAGGGGGCGCCGCAGGCGCCACGGCGCCTGGCACAATCTAGTTAACATTTAAGTTATGACAATGAACGTAACGTCATTGCTGTTGACTTTTTGTTGGCTTGTTCAGTTTACTGTAGTTTTAGTTTATGAGTATGACGAATGCATTTACAGCAGCAATGGAATAAAAAATGTAAGTGCATTACATTTAACAGAAGTGCATTAAAAAGTATGTTACTGGAAGCATGTCGTTGACTACTCTGTGTTATGAGGTGCATGGATGATGGCTAGGTTGCATTGTATAGCGGTCATGACGGAGAAAATAATGCGCGACATTACCGAACGTTACCCGTTCAAAATTTTCACGGGTACCCGCGCAGCTTTTTTCAACAAAAATAACAGCACTAGTCATAAGTAACATTTATTAAACTTACTTGTTGAAAATCGAACTAACAATGATAACACTGTAATGTCTTCTTTATGCGACATCTTTTAACCAACAACGCAAAGAGACAAGTCTATAGACATTACAAAGGATGAGCGGGTCTTAATATAACCGGCCGAGCTGAAAAATCGTTTCCATAGCCTTAGATTGTCACTGCTGAAGTTTCTGATACTATAGTGGATGTTTGGTTTGCAGGATATGTAAGAGAAATGTTGAAACCATGGTAGCAATGTTCCCTTTAGGCAGTTCGGATGCGAAGATATTTGACCGACGCCAAGCGGAGCTCAGAATCACCGAGCAACAATTTAAAAAAAAAAATATTGCACATAAAATGGACGTTTTCAACTTTGCAATCGAGTTTTGTTTTGTTAAACCTTTGCACACAGACCGAAGAAGCTTAGACTAATATAGAACATTGCATGGTAGGCAAACAAATTCTCTTATTGGACACCATAACCTTTATCAATCAACATTTTGAACATTCACGTCAGTCAATAATTTAAAACCAAAGTGTTCGTGTATTCGTAGGGAAATTAGTTTATATTTATCAGCCAAAATATTTTACTCTTTTTTTAAACTTCCAGTATATTTGTAAGTTGTGAGTCAATTAATCGTTTCAACATTTTTATGCGTTAAAATTTTAAAACGATTAATGAAGAATTGAATCGCAATAACCGGCAGCTCTACATTATAGTAAAAGGGAAATAGAATATATTCAGCACGCTTTGATTAAATAAACATACATTATTATTCAAATCCCAAGGACTATTGACATAAGATCCGTAGACTCTCCCAGCTCCGTAAAAAATATAATAGTTCTTTAGTTCAAACACATTTGATAATTTAAGAAATGCTTCAGCAAACTTCGCCCTCGGCCCTTTAAAAGATGAGAATAGCCGACAACCCAAAATATTTTTTAATTTAACGCAATACTTTAAAATATTTTTACCCAGTGGTGACCATTACTGGTCAAGTGGTCAAAGAGAATTTGGAAATGTATCTGAAGGTCCTTGTTGGCACGGCGACGTTTATTGCTGTTTTAGGAGAGGCTGCTTTCTGCATCATGGCTTTGATTTTCTGGAACAGGACAATGAACAGGTAAATGTATGTTCAGAGCTAGTGGATGTCATAACTATCTGAGATACTATACTACAACGTGAGTGGGACATTTGTATTTTAATACTTGTATGTCTTTATCTTTCTATTTTATTGGGCTATGGATAATTCCAGTGCTTAACTAAAGGAAATTTTGTTGAAGGGTTTTGCCAGTGGCGTAGCGAGAAGGGGGCAAAGGTAAAATGTCCCGATCGGTCCTTATTTAGGGGCGCAAATTCTTTGTCGTTAATTAGCTTTTAAATGAAACAAAATTAATTTAAGGGGAAATTTTTATCAAATTAATTAAATAATTAAATGAGATATTGATAAAAGAAGTAAATTAACTATTTAAAATACGTAAACGTTTCTACTGCCAAAAACTTCAAACTCCATAATGTGTATAACATATACTGATACATAAGCTACTGAACTGAAAAACCAAGAGGTTGAAATAGTAGTAGTATAAGACCATGACTCTGATCCGCTGGTAACTACATTGATTCTCCGAATTCGACATCTGCATCTGTTACAGAATCAAACAAAAATTTATGTATCTAATCAATTTCATGAATGAACCAATCAAATGTTCAGGCCGCAATTTGTTTGGGGGAGGGGGGCTGGCAAATTCTTCATTGTTAATTAGCTTTTAAAAATGAAAAAGTTTTAAAAAAAAGTAAAGTTCATAATTATAGATTCGTTAAGGAGTTTTCAGTTTTGGCATTTACATGTTAAATTATTTTAATAAAGTTCTCTAATTTCTTTAATTTATTTTTTCTCTGCTTTTCTTTTATACTATTGTTGATGTTCTCATGCATCTGCAAACAAATAAAAACCAGTGCTTTGAGAACATATTAAAAAAGGGAATGAATATTAAACCTTAAATTCAACACGAAAACATTGCAGCTTTAAAAGATATAGTTTGCCCAAATAATCTTTTTGCACAAGAGATAAAAAAATTATTCAATTGCATTCGACAGCTCTCCGTATATTTTGAGATTGTTTTAAAATATGTAATCTTTTACAGAGAAAGATGAAGAACTAAACACACAAATAATTGCATTAACTTTGTTGTCACACTGAATACTTTCTTTCGCCTAATTTAAAAAAAACACTAGGAATTATGTTCTATCTTGAAACATGTACTTTATAAAATTAATGATGTCCGAAATTATAGTGCTAAAATGCTTTTAGAGGAATACTCACAGAGAAACTATTGAAATGCATAAAGGATGCTTTAATGATCTATTGAATTTAAGCTCATATCATTTATTCGTTTATTTAGATATTTAGGCATCAAGTTACCTTGCCTATATGATATAATTATTTTAAATATTTCTCAAAACTGTCATGCATTTTTTTTTCTGTTTTTGCTGTTGCTTTTGCATGGCTGAAAATATTGATAAATAAAAGATCGTACACAGAGGAAAAGCAGAAAACTTAAATTTTAATCAAAACATGAAAGCCCTTCTGTTTCTAAAAATAACATACAGATGCCGGTAATATTACTTTTTAAAAACAACGATCTTTTAATTAAGCATCAACATTATCTACGGGGGTGGGGCGGAACCTTGGTTTTTGCCCCTGGGTGGCATATACCCACTCTACGCCAATGGGTTTCGCCTTCATTTTTAGCAAATATCTTATTTTAAAAGAATATAGATTCTAAATCACAAATTTGGAATACTTACTAATCCGAGGTTATATTCATGAGCAGGGATTTTAAATACGCAGTTAGATAATAGAGGCCAAAAAATCTTGCTGATTAATTAACCCTTGACCCCGCAATTCATCGATCCAGGTGGGTAAAACATCATGATGCTTACGACCTGAAACAATAATTTGGTAAGGTATATTACAAGAGCTGTGCGCATAATCACCTTGCAATCCTTTTTACGAGCGGTTTCCAAACTTTACAAATCAGGTTATTTAAGGATTAAACAAGTTTCACTAATAAAAAATAATAATTTTAAAAATGTGAATTTTTTCTAGCACGTCATTCTCGGCTACCCATACAAAACAAAAAATAACTTGGAAAAAATATATCAAATATAAAACAATAATAATTGAATTTTAAATATATACATATATAATGACGTTAGAGACCATGAATAAGCCATGTATGTTTACAGCAACCATTAAATTTGTATTTTTGAAGTACTACAAGTCCACGTTTTTGTAAACATCAGCTTAGATCCGAACGTAAACTATTTTTTTTTTCTAATTTTCAACACGTTAGTTTACTGATGACATAAAGTTTAATATATACATAAATAAATTGCAATTAAACTCACTGATCTAGTCGGTTTCTTTATTTCAAGACGAGTAAGGTCGTAGTGTACATTGCGACCTGAAACCGACAAACCCCAGGCTTGGATAGCTGAAGTCCGTTGTTAGGCGCTAGGTGCTAGTCATATATGATTACAGTCGCTGTACGGATCTTAGGCAAAGCATTTAGATGCAATGCCGATGATGAAAACCAAAGTACCCGTTGAGGGTCGGGTTACTCCGAAGCGACCGTTTCGTCCCCCTCAATTACTAGCAACGCTGTTGAGCGGTGCCGGTTTAGGGCCAGGAGCGCCAGTACGGAATAGCAAAAGGTACCGCTAGGAAACGCTATTGGTCGCCAGCTCTGAGGAAACCTTCCTGTGGGGGTTAAACCCTAGTTAGGTCAGTGATGATTCCCACGCTTTGCGGCGATCTAAACTATAAAGACTCGTAAGCTTTGCCGTGGTGGCGCCAAAGTGATACTATGTTGATAGCGAGTCACTGTAGGAAAATTCCACACCTCCCTCGGGAGGCACACTTTAGTGGGAGGCGTTTTCGGCCCAGTGCCCTGGACGCCCAGGCGGCCGCTTGTAGCAGCGACCGCTCCGGGGGGGGGGGCTTCCCAGCCTTTACACCCCTTAGGGGGCCAGAGGGCTGGGGTTTTTTTCCGGGAAGCCCCATGAAGAGCGCAGGCTCGGGACTGCTGATTTCTTCCACATGTAGGATTTCAATGGTCCCACTTTATCTTTAAAGAATGAACATATTGATTTTTTTGGATTTTAAAAAATATATTGAAATGATATCAAGCAGCTCTAATATGATGGCAAGTTTTAAAACAATTAACATATGAAAAAGAAGAATTAAATGTTATTATTGACATATAGGTAACAAATTTTTAACCACACATGATGTAATTTTCGCAAATAATTGTAAATATGCGTATCATGGTCTTCAAACATGCATGAACCGTGCCTTTATTGTGGCTTCCACAAAACTCAGGTGGACCCCTTATACAATTAGTCATGTTATTTATTAATGTTAATTAAGGTAAAGAGTATAATAGTAATGAAGTTATTAAAGCTCTATTCATCAAAGGTAGGTGGGGGAGGGGAAAGGAAGCCTGATCTCCAGACGGTATTTTGATAATGATATTGCGATCAAAAATTTTGGCATAAGAAAAATCAGAAAACTTTAATTTTAGACAAAATTATTGAAATTCTTTATCTCTATATCTAACATTAAAAAATTATAATTTTTGTTGTCAAACTTTCTAATCAAACTTCTCTTTTGTTTAAAGTTTCATCATTTTATAAGGTAGATCTATGAACACCGACTACGTTTCACATGCAAAATTTGCTTTAATTGAAGAAAATAAACAATTATTAAGACCATCACTCTTTTGGGAGCTTGAGCAGAATAAAATTTTTGCTTGTAAGCTTTTGTCAAAGTACAATAGATTCTAATACCGTGGTTTCGTTTTTAATATTCTTGGTGAATTTCTTAGAATATATAATTGTGTCGGGCATCCGACTTTTAAAAATTATTTTTAGTTGTTCCCCTTTTTTGCAAGTCCATAATTTTTGCCCTCTGGGTATCTACATCCTCACGTTACGTCACAATAACTGTGTTCCTCGTAGCACTGTAGCTAAGTTCACGGGGTAGAAACATTTAAATGTCGCCTTATACACTTTTCAGGACGCAATCTGGCCCGAATCAGTATGTTCCAAAGACGACCATCTCTTACAACCTCTCACGTGATACCATGCCTTTGTCATCTGTTGTTACCAACCAATGTACCCAAACGACACCAGATGTAGCCCCTTATCCACGTGCACAGCCACAGCAGCGAACTGAGTGTCTGGATGTGGTGTCCAAGAAAAAATCTGACCCTACAGAGATTCTTTCAGGCAGCTCAAGTCATAGTGATGAGCCCCAAGGAAGTGTTATTAGTACTTAACTGTTCTGACACTACTCACCAGACATTTACTCACGCGCATTATCCGAAAAGATTGTATAACTTCTGAAAGAATAGAAGAAACTAAAACAAAGCATTCTGGAATAGAAGAAACTGGAAGTGAACAAACTAAAAAAACAGATCTCCTTTATTCACTTATGGGCTGAGACAAGACTTTATCTAGATACCCAGAAACACGGACTATTAACATACTTAGTGCATTCTTGGACCCAAGTTATCAGCTTACTTTCTAATGATAAATGAAAATAAAGGGTCTAAAAATTATTCAGTCCTAGAAAGAACATTTAGTCTATTTGTCTTGGCAAAATCTTAATTTATAACAATGGCAATTTTTCATTTCACATAACCTGGCTGGTATTTGGGATTGGTCATAGTTTGCTTAATTGTTTGTTTGTATGTTTTTGTTGTTTGTTTGTTTGTTTGATTTTTTTTTCCTTTGTTTTATTTAAAAATATTATGTGAGCATTTGAGTGTGTGATCTTTAACTAAATAGACTGAGATCAATATTATATCATTGTAATTTTAACTCTCACTGAATGAGGATAGTTGTGGAGCTATCTTCAGGACGCGGGTTTCCCTATTTATGAAAATAACTGAGTATTCAGATCAAGCAGAACTACTTTGATTTTTAGCTGATGTTAGTCCATAGGATGTAGGTAGATGATAGTAATTTAACACTACCCGTATACAGTGGCGTAGCTTGAGCTTTTGACGCCCGAGGCGGTCTCCAATATGTCGCTCTTTTAGGGGCCGCCCATAAATGAAATCACGCCCCGGGGGGGGGGAGTCACACATTTGATGTCATTCAAAAGGCGCAACTTTAAATAAAAGCTACACTGAAATATATGATTACCCATACTTTATTCTATGACGACTTACGTGGTTTCACGCGTGTTACGATGTTAGAGTGCAACCTTAAACTAAAAACATATTTAAATTTTTAATTAATGTTTTTAAATAGTCCCCTAAACTCTTTTTTTTCGAGGACGAAGGGGATTCTAATGTTTCCATTAGATCATTCTCGGGCTTAATTGACACTGGCAGCGCCCATATCCCTCTCCAGGTCAGCGGAGGACATTCTTAGCATTAGTCATTTCTCAACATTTCTCAACATTTTTATAGTGGCTTTTCGTGGCTCGATCCCACGCCCCTCAGCTTATTTAAATGACCAAACAAAAAAAATTGATTTTAAACATGCTCACTTTGAAATACAAAGTAACGCAATATGGCGGGGGGGGGGGGGTTCATGTCACATTGAGGAATGGGTCTAAGTTTTCGTTTCGTGACGCCGTGTGACGAGGGGCAGGGCGGAAAAATCAGCCGAAATCACGTGACGTCATTAATGGACGGCCTCTTAATTAAGTTAATCATATGATGTTTTTTTTTATAAATTAATAAGCATGAATAAATACTTGTTGTCAAAACGAAGTAAATTGTAAAAGGTGGGGAACAATTTTACCATTGCACGCCCTATTTATGTAAGCAGTAATAAAATAGGCCGCATAAGATGATACAGCTATAAATACACATTATAAAAATAAAACAAAGTTGTTTTGAAGGTCACAAGAATGTTATAGGGGTCACAAGCCCCCCCCCCCCTCACACCAAATGAGACAAAAGGTATTCCAAATTTACACCCAAAAACATTAACAATTAATATGCTTTTATTTTTTATTTATAAATATTAGAACTTTTTTTCATTAAAAAAAAAGAAATTGTTTACATGAGTATGTAAACAAATTTTTTATTATGTATACATTTATTTAATCAATTAACTTTCATACTCGAAAAATCGATTATTACCTTCTAAAAATTTATATTATTTGTAATATCATGTTCTATGGACAATATTGCAAGATTTTGTAATCTTAAATCACTTATTGAGAAAGCGAATTTTTTTTTCAACTTCAGTTTGGAGAAGCTCCTTTCACAACTAAATACACTGATAGCAATTGTTGAAAGAAATTCTTAGCAAAATATAATGTTGTATAAAGAATTTTCCAATATTTACTGTTAAATATATTTTAACAGATCAAGGGGGCATTTCCCCATTCGTTTTTAACATAATGCCTCTTCTTGTAGTGTAGGTACAGCCAGGGCTGGTCTTAGGCTACTGCAACCTATGCGGTCGCAGTGGGCCCAGCGCTTTCATAGGCCCAACCTATCTTAATTTTCACTTATTATTCTTAGGAATACCTCATCCCTACCCAAACTGGGGCCCACGCAATCAGTTTCGCATACTAAGCTGCAATAGCTACGACTGGTGGTGTGTACTGCGATAAAAACCTGGATCCTTTCTCTTTCAATCTTGAACATTTATTTATCAATGTAAATAAAGAAATTTAATTGCCGTTCAAATTCTTCATTTAGAATCCTAGATGGTATAGTATTATACACGAATATTTGCTTGCAAGGACATGAAACTCATCATCTCGTTGCTTTATTTTCTTTTAAAATTACATCTATGGATAAAAACATTTCTCGATGTAATACTTGCTCTAAAGATAGAACAACGTCTTCTGAATTTTCCCCACTCGTATTTTCTCTTTGTAACTTGGTATCTAGTAGATTTTTACAACTCTCTGTAACAACGTTCTGTATTAGCACAAATCTTTGTTTCATCAAATTGGTTCGCATAGTTTGCATTAATTTAGAAAAGACGGGTTCCCATAAATTGAGATATCATAGAAAAGTAAAAGATTGCCATGAACTGAGTAAAATTCCAGCATCTGATCACATTTTACTTGTTACTGCAGATGGCAATTTTCCAAGACGCTTGAAATTTTTAAGGATGCCTTTTTCGGAATTATTTATGTTATTGTGGTGTTTATTAACAGAGAAATGAATAATCATTCATTTTTAATGAATAACCGTATATTAATGAAAAATACAAGCTATATGTGTTAATTTAATGCAATAAAAACAAATGTAAATTTAATTTTTAATAAGTTATCTTACAATAATTTTATAAAACCTGAAACAGTAATGTGATTAAATTGCAAGTAGTAAAACACAATATTAGAAACACTATGTCATGTTAGCTATATAACTTATTAGCGCATCCTTCTGCGAATGTCGAATTTCCACGCTAAAACTGTTCTTGCGATATTAATACTACATATATTCGGACCAGCGATGATGTGTTCTTGTTTTTTGTGCAGTTTTCTTATAAAAGCGCCATCTGTGACGAATAACGCTCAATAAGTTTGCAAACAAATAGTTACCCTTTAAAGCAATTTTAAATTTTTAAACTTTTCTGCGTTAGTTATAACAACTACTATTTAATCAAACAAATGTTGCACGAATCCGTTAATTTAAACTCAAAATTTATATTCTTTTGTTTCACTATGGTTTTTCCATTCAAAAGAAAAGGGGCGGTTTTCGGAAATGGCTGGACTTATTTTCTTCAACTGCCCACAAATGCCGCCCATTGAATAAGTGCCGTTTAGGGCGGACCGCCCCACCGCCCCCTAGTTACGCCGCTGCCCGTATATGAATCATTAATATAAACCGTCTTCACTAACAGGGCCGTTTTAGGTCTTTGAAAGTCCTAGGCTCTCATATTTATATAAGCCCTAAAAAACAAACTTTGCATTAAAGCTTAATCCTTTCATATTATTTCAAAATATTAATCGGATTAAATTTAGGTTTTTAGTTAAAAGTATTCTTGTAATATCGTTTAATAAAATTTATATTACATCTTTTTTGCGGCAAGTGGCTGTAACGAAATTCAGCGCTACCCAATTCCTTACTACACTGCAAGAGATTTAACACAAGGGAAATAACTTTCAGATCTAATCAATTAAAAATGGATTCTTCTTATTAAATGCCAAGGATTAACAGCCAGTATTGATTCAACCAATAAAAATATTATTAAATTAATATGTTATCATACAGTATAAATAGGCCTGCAAACCAGAATTCTTTCTCTTCTCCAAAAATTGTTTGTGAAAATAACGTCTGTGCCATTCATTCGGACAAGTAATTATTTCATTGGAAAGAGCCAGCATATTTCATCAAGATATTAAGTAAGAATCAGACTCTCAACTTCATTATCATCTGTAAGTATTATATTATTACATATTTTATTTAGGATGTCTGAATAATAGGCGAATTATTTATACTCTCTACCAGGAGAATAGCAGCATAACCCAGCAGTTCCCAGTGTCGGGTATCGTTGTCTAGGGTTTAAGTTCCCGGGTTCACACCAACAACTGTTGTACAATAATTGAACTCAAGTCCTTTTACAGCAACAGACTTTATTTACATGTGTCTCCACAAGTCACCTATATACAACTCTCAAGCGCTACCATATGTCCGTGCCTCTAAGTACAACCTAGGCCTGGCGTACAGTCCAGCCGGCCAACACTGCAACTCTAACAGCTGCGGTATTCTCGTGTTCCTCACACCCGGCGACTTGTCACTACGCCACTGGTCTCCGCAACATAACTCCTTGTCCCTCTACACAGCCGAGACACACCCGAGTTATATACCGTGGGCCTGGACAGACCTTGCATGGACTGAACACCGCTCCCCAGTGAAACTCGTTCACAGCTCAAAACATGAGCGTGTGACCAGGCAAAAATACAACTCAAAAACGCAGTGATTCTCATACCTTGAAACCCAGCAATGCCCATCGGGGATAGAAATGATCCGGTCTCACACACCCTAATGAGACACCTGGTCACTCATTCCCGGTGGACTAACACAGGAGGCAGAAATTGGAGCACAGCTCACAAGACTATGAACCTACACACAAGTCAGCGTGAGAGAGTTATGCATCATTGCACAACAAGAACTAAAGGGTTATAACTGTAACATTTAAGTATTATACTAACGAACTTACAGTTAAAAAGAGAAAATTACCTGATGATGATATTACTGTCTCAATTGATAGCCTAGCTTAAATCTATAAGTAATTTGAAAAATGATAATTCATTTGCAACTCAAATGTATATAGTGTAATTTAAGTTCATTCATTTAATTTACATCATACTCGTTTGTTATACACTACATGTGTCATGTGTTGATCACTCAAGTATATCCTTGTGTGCATGAAGGTTATTATTATTGTTTTTATACCCTAGACATATTTTTCTAGAATACATCTTTAACGCCAGAGTGGCAAGTAAAAAGCCCAAATCCTTTACCAAATGTTATCTTTCTGTTACAGACGTCCTTCTATAGGGATGTTCATAATATGACGGAAATCTATTAATAGATATTTTATATCTAAATTTATCTTTTGTAAGGATCAATTCATTAAAAAATTAATAAAATATACGAATCAATACGTGAATGTAGGCCTTGGTATTTTTAGAATGATTGATCTCATCCGCTAATTTTTAATTCTTCGTTAATTTAAGACAGCTTATTGGACTTGCAAAATAAAAAACAATTTCGTAATTTTACTAAACTAACAATTTTGAGAACATAGTGATTTTACTGTATTTACGCCTCAAAACTTTGTTCCGCTAAAATGTAATCTAAAAAAAAGAACATTACGAATGAGCTATGACGTTTTCCGGTTTTAGAAATGAAGAACCCTATACGGAAAATTATTGCGTCCTACGCTTATCTACGGTTTTGTGTTTAGTCCTGCAATCTTATTAGAGTTTTAACTGATGAAAAAGTGTTGGCTTTCATGATTTTTTCAGGCAACACATCAAGCCCGAATTCCGGGTGGGAATAAAGAGAACTTATATGTGTTTGTTCTTTCATACGGAATAAGAAAGGTTTTCCCCCTTATGTCTTTCTGAGGGTTGTATTAAGTTATCTTTGTGTTCTATTTCTAAATTAGAATGAATTGCTTTATGTATTATTACTACTTTACTCTTGGTTCTTCTATCCTCCAGTGTTCAAAGTTTTAATGATTTAACTAATGGTGTTATTCTTGTCAGTTTTTAATATTCTTCAGTAATGAATCTGGAAGCTTTTTTTAAAAAAAATTGATCTAGTGTATCAATGTTTTCTTTGATGGATCAGTTCCGTTAAGAAGAGGCATTTTCTATTATATCGTTCACCAAGGTGAGGTGGCAATTTAGTTGTTTTTTTTTAATTAAAAAATCTTTATTACATTTGTAAAAGTTTTGTTTTTATGAAATCTTAAGTTTTGTTTGAATTTGTTGTATAAGTTCATTGACATAGGGATTCCATGATATATTATCATTTATTTTACTCCTAAGTATTTTGTATCTTTAGTTTTGTTTAGTGCTTTTCCATAAATACAGTGTTGTGAATTTATTTGTTTCCCTTTCCTTGTTACTCTTAGCCGTTGACAGTTTTTTGGTGGAAAGATATACTCCAGTTAGTTTCCCCTTTTATTAAATCATCTATACCTTTTTGTAACATTTCGCTATCTTGTTCTGATTGAATTGTTCTAAACTATACAATCAAAAGTACATAACCTAATTCTTGTTCCTGTTGTTATATTGAAAAGTAAATCATTTATATAAATTAAAAAGAGCAAGGGATTTAAAACAGTTCCTCTTGAAACTCCAAATTAAACATCTTATTGGTGACGATTTTAATCCATTAATTATTAGTATTTAGTGTTTATTAGTAAAATTTTAAGGGGCATAAGTACACTGGGAACACAATAATCAAATAAGTAATAAGTTGTTACGTCCACTTCGAGTGGGGGCCAGATAGCTTAGGGAGGGGGGTCTTCTGGGAAGCCACATGAAGAGCGCAGGCTCGGGACATTGAATTCTTTCACATAAAGGATAAGCTGCTTCACTAACACTGTTTTTTTTTTTGCCTGCCTTTTGAAACATGCCTTTGAATCCTCATCAGAGGGGCTCTATCTTCATACACGTTCTGATGTTAAACTATTTAATCTGGCCAGGCTGAAGGCAAAGACAAAGATCCGAGAAACTGTTATCAGGGACATGCTTTTTGCAGATGATGCTGCCATTGAAACTCACAACGAAGCTGATTTGCAAAGCCTGATGGACCGCTTTGCCAAGGCCGCCAGGGACTTCGGACTAACCATCAGCCTCAAAAAGACCAACGTGATGGCCCAAGACGCTGACCCACCCAACATCACCATCGATGGCTACCAACTTGAGGCCGTGGAACGCTTTACTTACCTTGGATCCAACATCACCAACAACCTGTCCCTTGATTTCGACCTAGACGCAAGGATCGGCAAGGCCTCTACAACTCTGGCCAGGCTCTCAAAAAGAGTATGGGGCAACAAAAAGCTGACCATCAATACGAAAATTGCTATTTACAAGGCATGTGTGCTAAGCACCCTCCTTTATGCCAGTGAATCCTGGACCCTATACTCCAGACAAGAAAGGAGATTGAGTGCTTTCCACATGCGCTGTCTCCGGCGCATCCTGGGAATTACCTGGCAGGACCATGTCACCAACAACGAAGTGCTACAACGGGCGAAAATCCAAAGCATGACAACTCTCCTTCGCCAGTGTCGGCTTAGGTGGTTGGGACATGTGCGCAGATTGGAGGATGGCAGAATCCCAAAGGACATCCTCTATTCTATGCTGGCCAAAGGATAGAGATCCACAGGCCGGCCTCACCTCCGTTAAAAGGATGTGTGTAAGAGAGACCTCAAAGCTATTGGCATTGACATAATTAGCTGGAAGGAACTCGCTGGGGACAGGTGCAGTTGGAGACAGGCATTGACTGCTGGGCTAGAAGCAGGGGAAAAATACCTGCAGCAGGTCACAGACGAAATTCGACTAAAAAGGAAAAGCAGAGCAATTCAGCCAACCACCAGCACTACCTTTCAGTGTGAGAAGTGCAGCAAAGGCTGCCATTCGCGAGTGGGCTTGTACAGCCACAGCAGAAGCTGCAAGATCACGTGCATAAATCCTACAGGAGCACAGAATATTCCGTCGTCTTACGAGACATAAGGAAGCCAAAACAAACAACAAACAAATAACACTGTTTATGTAACTTAGCAGTCCATAGTCCAGAAATTAGTGGCTGCCTTGCTTTTAGATATTTGTCAAGAATCGCGCAAAGTTCGGCCTCTCGCTGGAGATATCAATCGTATTCCTGACGACAGATTGGTGCCCGCCAGAAGGGTTCGATATATTTGCTCTTGAGATATTTCATCCATGAAAATGATGCTTCGCACATGTAATTGCTTCTAAACAGTACTAGACTGTTTTGCTATTACGCGAGGCTTGTGATATTCCACGGCTACTTTCCATGTCTTCAGAAGATCATTTTTGTCCTCGAATTGCTTCATACACTGCGCGATATTTTTTACTTTGATCAGTTCCATTTGCACATTTAACGGTGTATTCTTTGTCTCAACCAAATGTGGAGAAGTAATGAGTCTGCGATTTTCTGACATCTTGTCAAAATCTTGAAAACTTTCTCCCACGACACCTGACAAGGACCGAGCTGGAATTTCATCTTTCTAATTGCATTGCCCTTGATTAGAGCAGTGAGTTGCGGGAAATGATAGAGATTGAGCTTTTGGATATGACTTTGGAGCAGACGACATTTGTCACAGAATACCTGCTGTTTCTTCGCAATAACAAGTGCCTTGGAGTGTAAATGAATACTCGTTATTTCGTTTACAACTTTACATAATATATAGCCAAATTACAAATATTTGATGGCCGCAGGTTATTATAATTAAAAAAAGATGTCCACGGACCCACATTTTCGTGCCCACAGCCGCATGCGGCCGTACCACCGCAGTTTGCGCACCCCTGTCCTAGCTCTTTTGTTTGTAGCCTCCTCCATCCTTCGCTCCTCGGCAACCGTGACGCCCTCTTTGACCACTGTGTGCTAAGTAGATCGGTCTTCTGCTTTGTATTCCATGTCATTTGTGTCACAGCAACACATGTATTTAAATGTAGCAAAATAATATTTTCATAATATTAATAAGAAAACTTGAGAAAATTACTTCATGTTTTTAACTGGTATAAAAGTATGTTTTGATGGAAACTTGCTTTCATAGGCTAATGCAGTGGCGTAGCTGGGGGGGGGGGCGCGGAAGGGGCGGTCCGCCCCGGGCGGCACTCATTCAAAGGGCGGCATTTGAGGGCATTTGAACAATAAACCCAGTCATTTCCGAAAACCGCCTCTTTTCTTTTGAAGAGGGAAAGCCATAGTGAAACAAATAGAATCTCAATTTTGAGTTTAAATTAACGGATTCGTGCAACATTTGTTTGATTATGTAGTGGTTGTTATAACTATGGCAGAAAAGTTTAAAAATTTAAAATCGCTCAAAAAAGGTAACTATTTGTTTGCAAAATTAAGCGGTATACATCTCAGATGGCGCTTTTATAAGAAAACTGCACAAAAAATAACAGCACATCACCGCTGGTCCGAATATATGTAGTATTAATATCGCACGACAATTTTAGCGTGGATTTTCGACATTTGCAGAAGCATGCGCTAACAAGTACCTACATGACATAGTGGTTCAAATATTGTGTTTAAATTGCAAGTAGTAATTTATATAACTGTTTCAGGTTTAATAAAATTATTGTAAGGTAACTTATTTAATTTATAAAAATTTATAAAATTTAATTTACTTTGCTTTTATTGCATTAAAGTAACACTTATAGCTTGTATTTTTCTTTAATATATGGTTATTCATCAAAATGAACGATTATTCATTTCTCCATTAATAAAGACCCCATTAACATAAATTATTCCGAAAAAGACATACTTAAAAATTTCAGCTTCTTGGAAAATTGACATTTGAAGTAACTAGTATAACGAGATCAGATGCTGGAATTTTACCCAGATCATGGCAATCTTTTACCTTTCTATGGTGTCTAAATTTGTAGGAACCCGTCTTTTTAGAACCCATTTGACAAAACAAAGATATGTGCTAATAAAGAACGCTGTTACAGAGAGTTGGAGATATCGATTCGATACCAAGTTAAAGGGAGAAAAATATGAGTGGGGAAAATTCAGAAGACGTGGTTCTATCTTAAGAGCAAGAAGTACAACGAGAAATGTTTTTACCCATAGATGTAATTATAAAAGAAAATAAAAGAACGAGTTGATGAGTTACATGTCTTTGCAACAAAATATTCGTGTATAATACTATACCATCTAGGATTCTAAATGAAGAATTTGAACATCAATTAGATTTCTTTATTTACATTGATAAAGAAATGTTCGAGATTGAAAAAGAAAGTATCCAGGTTTTTATGGCAGTACACGGGACCGGTCTTAGCTATTGTGGGCCCCCATGCAGCTTAGTATGCAAAACTGATTGCGTGGGCTCCAGTTTGGATAGGGATAAAGTATTAATAAGGATAATAAGTGAAAATTAAGATAGATTAGGCGTATGAAAGCGCTTGGCCCACTGCAACCGCATAGGTTGCAGGAGCCTAAGATCAGCCCTGGCTGTACCTACACTACAAGAAGAGGCATTATGTTACAAAATAAGAGGGGAAATACCCCCTTGATCTATTAAAATATATTTAACAATAAATATTGGAAAATTCTTTATCCAACATTACAATTTTGCTAAGAATTTTTTTCAACAATTGCTGTCAGTGTATCTAGTTGTGAAAGCAGCTTCTCCAAACTGAAATGAAAAATAAATTTCCCTCCAGAATAAATGATTTAAGACTATAAAATCTTGCAATATTGTCCATAGAACATGATATTACAAATAATATAAATATTGATAACATAATAAAAAAAATTTCGATTATGAAAGTTAGGTGAGTAAGTAAATTTATAAATTTTAATTTTAAAAAATATGTTTACATACTGATGTATACAATTTCCTTTTTTTTATTACAAAAAAATCATATATTTATAAATGAAAAAATAAAAGCATATTAATTGTTAATGTTTTTGGGTGTAAATTTAGAATATCATTGTCTTATTTGGGTTGGGGGGGGCCTGTGACCATATAGCTTTCTTGTGGTCTTCAAAACAATTATCTTGTATTTTTATGATGTGTATTTATAGGTTTATCATCTTATGCGGCATCTTTTATTACTGCTTACATAATTAGGGCATGCAATGGTAATTGTTCCCCACCTTTTACAATGTACTTCGTTTTAATTACAATTATTTATTAATGCTTATTAATTTATA
>MUZC01002656.1:495239-525979 GCA_002072015.1 Radix auricularia
CCCCCCCCCATACAAGCGGTATTTTGTATTTAAAAATGAGCATGTTTAAAATCATTTTATTTTGGTCATTTAAATAAGTTTTTAGTTTAAGGTTGCACTCTAACATCGTAACACGCGTGAAACCTCGTAAGTCGTCATTAAATCAAGTATGGGTAATCATATATTTCAGTGTGGCTTTTATTTAAAGTTGCGCGTTTTGAATGACATCAAATGTGTAACCCCCCCCCCCCGTGCGTGACGTCATTTATGGGCGGCCCCTTAAAGGGCGGCATATTGGAGACCGCCCCGAGCGGCAAAAGCTCTAGCTACGCCACTGGGCTAATGATGCCATTAGTATTGTGAAGCTATTTTCAACGATGTTTTATATATGTACCAATGGATCTTTTCTTTGAAATAATTATTTGCAACGCTTCGTTGTGTCACTATGAAGTGCATAGATTTTATGTCGATTATTACAGTCTAAATTTATCTGATGTTATTAGATAAAGTTTAAATATTTATAGATTCATTAGATACAATTTAACCCAGTGGCGTCACTAGGGAGTGCGGTGGTGGCGGGCCGCCCCAGATGACACCATCACCAAAATTTAAAAGTATAAAGTTTCCCGTTATTTGGAACTGGAAGACTCGGGGGAGTTCTATGGGTTAAGTCATGAGGAAGTGACACCATGAGCTACCGCCCCGGGTGGCACCAACCCTAGTGATGCCTCTGATTTTAACGTGTATAGTATCATTATATATGGTCTTTATATATACAATGTGCCCCTTTGATATAACAAAATGTTGTATAACCTTGATTAAAATTAATAACTATATTTTATTATTTTGAAGTAGATGTAGCTAGTGTCATTTAGATATAGATACATGATAATCTATACTAATAAAAGGGAAAGCCCTCACTGACTCACTCACTCACTCACTGACTCACTGATTCATCACTAATTCTCCAACTTCCCGTGTAGGTAGAAGCATGAAACTTTGGGAAGTTGTTGGGTACCCTCTCACTACGAAAATTTGCAAAAAAGAATTTTTAAAATTTCGCTCATGTGGGGCCGGGGGCCCAAAAACTGTTTTTTTCTACATCACTAATTCTCCAAGTTACCGTGTAGATAGAAACATGAAACTATTGGATGTTGTTGGGTACGCAATAACGACAATATTTGTTGAAAAAGAATTTTAAAAAGCTCCCTCATGTGGGGCAGGGGGCCTCAAAAGTTTTTTTCTTATATGGTCCCTTTAAAAATTGAAAGTCAGCAATTTTCCTATTTTCCGTGTAGGTAGAAGCATGAAACTTTGGGAAGTTATTGGGTACCCTCTAATTACAAAAATTGACGAAAAAGAATTTTTTAAACCTCGCTCATGTGGGGCAGGGGGCCCAAAAACTGTTCTTAACTTTATCACTAATTCTTCAACTTCCCGTGTAGGTAGAAGCGTGAAACTTTGGAAAGTTGTTGGATGTCCAAAAACAACTAAATTGGCGAATAAGATTTTTTAAAATCTAGATGAAGTTGGGCTGGGGGCCCAAAAAGTTTTTCATAATATGGGCTCTATAAAAATTGAAAATCACCAATTTTCCTATTTGCCATATGGGTAAAAATATGAAACTTTGGAAATGGTTTAAGTACACGCTCTCGGCGCAAATTGGCCAAAACAAATTTTAAAACTAACTCTCATGGGGGGCCGGGAGCCCAAATATATTTTCTCTTACATTAAAAACCGACTCATCACTAATTCTCCACTTTTCGGTGTAGTTAGGAGCATGGAATTTTGGGATTTCTTTGAAACCCTCTCACGACGAAAACTGGCGAAAAAGAGTTTTTAAAAGCATGCTCATGTGGGGCCGGGGACCCAAAATATTTTTCTTCCTAATATGGGCTTAATAAAAATGGAAAATCGCCAATTTTCTTATTTCCCGTGTAGGTAGAAGCATGAAACCTTGGAAATTTTTTGAGTACATGTTTCCTACGATTATTTTGACAAAATATTTTTTTAATTTTCCACTCATGGGGGCCGGGGCCCCAAAAAACTTTTTTCCTAATATGAGCTATATAAAAATTGAAAATCACTAATTCTCCTTTTCCCTGTATAGGTAGATGATTGAAACTGTGTACAAAATATTGAGTACACGCTCCCAACGTAAATTTGCAAAAATTAATGTAAAACTCCCTCTCATGGGTGTCCGGGGGCCCAAATATAGTTTTTGTTATATTAAAAATCGACTCATCACTAATTGTTCAAATTTTTCGAGTAGGTTGGAGCATGAAACTTTGGAAAATTGTTATGTAACCTCTCACAACGAAAGTTGTTGTAAAAGATTTTTGAAATACACACTCATGAGGGCTGGGGCCCCAAAAACGTTTTTTCTCTTATGTGAGCTATATAAAAATTGAAAATCAATAATTCTCTTACTTACTGAATAGGTTAGGCGTGCAACGCTGGGGGGTAGTTAAATACACTTCCACGATGGTAGCAGGTGAAAACATATTTAAAACATCCCTTACTGGGAACCTGGGGCCCAAGTATAGTTTTTAATTCACTCACTCATCAATCATCACTAATTCTCTAACTTCCGGTGTAGGCAGGAGCATTAAAATGACTTTTAATGAAGTTACACATCATGTTCCTACAGGACTATTATAACTGCCCAAATACTTACTATTTTTTTATATTTAAATAGATATTTATTAATGTGTTACTACAGAAAAAGATTCATCAATAAAAAAAATTTACATTTTCAAATCTTCACATCTATAGTCTTTTCAAGAAAAAAGTTATTAAAACTGTTTAAATTCACCAACATTAAGAAAAATTATTTTTTGTCGTACATTAAATAAGACATTTGAAAATTGTATTATTTTAAAATCAACCAGTAAACTCCTGTGATGTTAACAGGCTTAAATGCATTTAATTTATCAGTAACTGGGGACCGGAGGCCCAAATGTAGTTTATGTATTATATTATAACTGATCATCACTAATTCTGTAATTGTCTGTTAGTTAATTTTTTTCACTGGACCACAAAAGACAGACAACAAACACGGTGAATTTAATATATTTAGAAAATCTATCATGATCTAGATTAAATTTTAAAATCAATTTGTGTTTTGAATTGGTATAACGCAGGTTTTCAACGCCAACTAAAAACCTAATTCACCGCAGCAAAGCGCGGGTAAATTGCTAGTCTAATATATAAAGCTGAAAGTTTGTGTGTTTGTTTGCTACCCATACAAATCCACACCGTTGGACCCAGGGTGGTGAAATTTTGCAGGGGACCCCAATTTGACCTGGAATAGGTCATAGGCTATGTTTTAACTCAAGGTGACCACCCCTAGGGTAAGGGGGCTCATTTTTTGCTTTTTTCCTTATATGAGCTATATAAAAAATGAAAATAACTAATTCTCTTATTTCGCGTGTAGGTTAAAGCATAAAACTTTGGGTAGTTGTTAAGTATACTTCTACGATGGTAGCAGGCGAAAACATTATTTAAATTATAACTTACTGGGGTCCGGGGGCCCAAATGTAGTTTTTTTCTTATATTAAAAACTGACTCATCACTAATTATTCATCTCTCCGTGTAGGTAGAAGCATGACACTTTGGTAAATTGTTGATTAGCCTCTCGGAGCGATTATTGGTGTTAAAAAAATTAAAATCGTAAAAAGTAGGGCCTGGGGGCCCAAAAACTATTTTTTTTAAAATACTGAAAATCGCTACTTATTCACTTTCCCGTGTAGTTGGAAGCATGAAACTTTTGGAATTTGTTGTGTACACTTCCGCGATGGTAACATGTAAAGAAATATTTAAAGTATCACTCATTGGGGGCCGGGGCCCCAAATGTAATTTTTCTTATATAAAAACTGACTCATCACTTATTCTCCAATTTCCGTGTAGGTAGAAGCATGAAACTTTGCAAAGTTGTTGAATAGCCTATTGTGACAATTATTGGCGAAAAATAATTTTAAATATCATACTCATGGGGGCCGGGGGCCCAAAAGCGTTTTTCCCCCTTAAGAATATAAAAAACATGAAAATCCCTAATTATCCTATTTTCCGCGTAGGCAAATTTGGTAAATTGTTAAGTACACTTCCTCGATGGTAAAAATTCAATATCATATTTTAATTATCACTTCCTGTGGGCCGTGGGCCCAATTAATTTTTTTTCTTATATTTGTTGTCTGTCTGTCTGTTCCCTAATAACTCATGATCCAGACAACCCAGTAAAGTGAAATTTGGTAAACGTACACAAAATCATATGGGGAAGTTTCTTAAATAGGTTTCATTCCATAAATTCACACACATGGGCGCCGGGGGCCCAAAACCTTTTTGCCTTATTTGAGCTATACAAAAATGAAAATCAACAATTTTTCGATTTCTCGAGGAGGTAGAAGCATGAAATTTTAGGATATTGTTGAGTACACTTCTGCAATGGTAACAGTCAAAAATATATTTATATTACCTCTTTCTGGGGGCTAAGGGCCCAAGTGTAGTTTCCCCCCTTATATGAACTATATATAAAAACTGAAAATCACTAATTATCTTATTTTACGGATAGACAGAAGTATGAAACTTTGGCAAGATGTTAAGTACGCTACCCCGATGATATTTTGCGAGAAAGAATTTTAAACTTCCCACTCATTAGGGGCCGGGGGCCCAAAAGTAGTTTTTCCTTATATAAAAAACTCACTCATCACAAATTTTCAAATTTACCGTGTAGATAATACCATGAAACTTTTGGAAATTCTTGAGCATACTCTCCCGTCAATAATAGCAATCGTTCCATAAATTCCCACTAATGGGGGCCGGGGGCCAAAAACATTTTTCCCCGCTTTATTTGAGGTATATAAAATTGAAAATAACTAATTCTCCTATTTCCCGATTAGGCAGAAGCATGAAATTGTAGGATATTGTTAAGTACATTTCCTAAATTATCACAGGCGGAAATATATTTCAATTATCATTTTCTGGGGTCCAGGGGCCCAAATGTTTTTTTCCCGATATGAGCAATATAAAAGTGGAAAATCACTAATTTTCCTATTTCCCGTGTAGGTAGAAGTATGAAACTTTGGCATGTTGTTAAGTACGCTATCCCGACGATATTTTACAAGACAATCTTTTAAATATCGCCCTCGTGGGGAGCCGGGGGCCCATATGTAGTTTTTTTTTTTACTTATATACGCTATATAAATACTGAAAATCCCCCATTCGACTATTTCCCGTGTAGGTAAAATAATGAAACTTTGGGAAATTGTTAAGTACACTTTCCTAACGCTAAGGTCCCAAATGTAGTTTTTTTCTGATATTAAAAACCGTATTATCTCTAATTCTCAAATTTACCTTATACGTACAGACATGAAACTTTTGGAAGTTTTTAAACTCTCTCTCCCAACAAAAATGGAGAAAAAGTCTCTTAAAATTCTCACTCAGGCCGGGGCTGCTGTGCCAAAATATTTTTTTTCTTAAATAAGCTGTATTTCACATCTCCAATGGTAACAGGTGAAAACATATTTAAATTATCTCTCTAAGGGGGCTGGGGCCCAATGTAGTTTTCTTATTTATATGAGCGATATAAAAAGTGAAAATTACTAATTCTTCTACTTCGCGTTTAAGTAGAAGCATGATACTTTGGAAAGTTGAGCAATACATATCCGCAATGGTAAGAGGAGTAAAAAGAAACTCACTCCCCCCTGGGGGCGGGGCCCAAATGTATTTGTTCTGATATAAAAACAGACTCTTCACGTATTCTCTAATTTTAGGTGACGGTAGAAGGATAAAAGTTTGAAAATTTGTTGAGGAGGCACTCACGACGTAAATTAACAAATAAAAATGTTAAAACTCCTGCTCATGGGGGGCCGGATGCCCAAATACGTTTTTTCCTTACATGGGCTTTATAAAATTTAAAAACCACTAATTCTCATATGTTCGAGTAGGTAGAAGCATGAAATTTTCGGAAGTTCTTGAGTACACTTCTGCGATTGTACCAAGCGAAAAAAATATTTATAACACTTCTTGGGAGCCTGGTGCCCAAATATAGTGTTGTTGTTTTAAACTCATATAAGCTATATACAAATTTAAAATCTTTAATTCTACTATTTGGAATTATGAGAATTCGGAAAGTTGTTAATTACACTACCACGATGGTTCAGTCTTAACTGGTGTGCCAGAGTCTTGGGATTGCTGGTATAGAATTGAAGACACTATGCTTTTCGAATAGGAAATTGTATTTGACCTGCTTCAATATAAATGTTTCCTTTTACTTCATGTCAAAAAACAGTATGCAGGCCTACGCTTCTACAGAAAACCTCATTTAAAACCCGTGAGAAGCCGGGTACTTGCCTCTAGTTTAATATAGAGATGTATTTTGTTCATTTCATATAAATGTATATAGTTTCACTAGATATGATATGTTGTTGATATTTCTCTCGTTGATTTAAATTACATTTCAAAAAATAAAAAATAATTTATTTGTTTGTCAAAAGAGACCGAAAGGGAGAATCCGCAAAGGGCTCCCAAAAAAGTAGCTGCCCCAGGCAAGGCAGTCTTGCAAGCTGATGCAGTGGAGTGCTACAGGAAAAAAAATTAATTTAAAAAAGTTGTCCTTTATATCGGTCGATTGGGTAAAACAGTCATAGCAACGAGTTGCCCCTCTCAGACCCAATAATTTTATTTTTTAATATACATTTATCGTTTATAGCTCATGTATACTTTACACATTGGAACTAGATACGACCCACGGAGTAGCAAACGCCGCAGACTTGCTCATAGATAGTGCAAAGAACGGGAGTGGGGGAGAGAACGGACACAAAAGCAGCACGAAGAAATTAAAATAACGCGAATGAATTTCGGGGGGGGGGGGGAGCACATCAATGCATTTTTGGTCTCGATAAGCGCATCGATGTTGTTGTTAGCTACCCCCGCCCCTCCCTATGCTATTATAGCTTGCCAACCAAAAACAATGATTGGTCTACCGTTGCAAGGGTTATTCGTCATGCTTATTTGCACACGCCTTGTGATTGTCCTGGTAAGTAATTTATATAGGTTCATTTTAAATATTACAAAGTAATGTTAATACTTTGATAATATACACAAAATGTTACTTTGTAAATGTTTAAATAAAATAAAGTTATAGTTATATCCATATAAAATGTATTGCCAGTTACGATGTTTCTTTTTTAAAGCAATCAATCATGAATGTCTAAAAGATATTTGAAAGGTCTTATACAAGAGTTAAAAGGTCAGGGGTAAATTTGACAGTTGAGTCAATTATGTATGTTTTATCAAAACATGATATATATAAGAATAAATCTATATTGAAGGAATCAAAATCTGGATCTTATTTTAACTTAAATGGTCAGGTACACACTTTAAAATTTGGAATTAAACAACCGCCATCTTTGTTTTTCTCCAGTAGTAAACATTATCTCGTTCCACTCCGTCTTAGACAACAAAGTCATGACATCTGCTTCTGTTCAAAACATTTATAGCTCATCAAAAGGACTTCTCATCCTGCTACTGCCAGACACCATTAAGAACTGGAAAAAGATTCCGAAAGAGATCTCTTAAAGTTAAACATTTGAGGTTTTTGTGTCTGTTGCCGCGTACTGCCTTCAATCTTTTAGTCATCTGTCTAACAAAGTATCATCTACAATGGTCATCTGTCAAGCAAAGTTTCATCGTCAATAGCCATCTGTCCACTGAAGTATCATCTTCAATAGCCATCTGTCCACTGAAGTATCATCTTCAATAGCCATCTGTCCAGTGAAGTATCATCTTCAATAGCCATCGGTGACTCGTCGGTCCAATGAAATGTCATCTTCAATAGCCATCCGTCCAGTGGCGTAGCTAGGGGAGGAGACGGGGTCCAAATTTGAAAATCAACCGGGCCTTCACTTGAAGGGGCCCCCAAAGGAGTGTCTGAAAATATTTATTTTACATTAAATATTATAAACTACGCCATCGTTCCAAATGATGCGGCCCCCAAAAAGCCCCAGCCTCCGTCCCCCTAAGAGGCCATACACCTTGGCCCCAAAATCCCTATCTACGTCACTATCATCATCTTTAGCCATCTGTCCAGTGAAGCTTCATCTTCAATAACCATCCTTCCAGCGAAGTATTATCTCAAAAGGTAAAGAAACGTCACGTTCCCATTAAATGTTTCAGGAAACACAAAGTAAGAAACAAAACCCCCGTCATTGATACAACAGATCAATAAAAAACAGTATCGAATATCACCTACTTTATCAATGAGATTTGAACGAGAAGCATGTCGTATATTTGTATAGATACCAGGCTGTTGATTAAAAGGTCTTTTTTAAAAAAGTTAAAATAACAGTGTTGTTATGCGATAAAGACGAATATTGATGGACCAGAGGGAACATCTAAGACACGAATGATGTATCACACTACATAATATTGGACTGTGTTGAACATGCCAGCTCAGGGGACTGAGGTGACAAACTATTGAGGTGTTCCTATCAAATTTCTTGAATGGCAGGTCACAGAATTAAAGAATAGACTCATGCTGGTGGCATTTTAACGCAACGTTAATAAATTAACACATCCGATCATATCATCATGTTATAAAATATATGAATTTACTTAACGAGATCCACGTAACTTGGGTTATCCCAGTTGAAGCATTAGTTTCATATCTTTAATAAATGAGTCTATATAATTTATAGTTGTATATAAAATCTTTATGGCTGTAATGCTGCGATACGTTGAATAACAACGCGTGACTTGTAACCAGGAAGCTCAATGCGATTTTTTTTCAAGAGATTATAATAATGATAAGATATTGAATTCCCGTAACAACAGTGTCAGACTGATCAGTTTTAGTCAGATTGAAAGAAAAGCAGAAATTTAAAAAGTTGCCCATGGTACGACTGGCAGAATAGGACTGCATAAAGCTTTTTTATTTAAAAAAACAAATTACACAGACTATTTGTGTAAGGAAACAATAAATTAAAGCTTTATTATCAACTAATACAAATAATGGTAAACGTTTCGGCTCATGCCTTCATCAGTACAAAAACAATTACATGTACTTACATATATATTCAAATTAAAACATATTAAATTCTATGTGATAAAATGAAAAGAAATGAAAGACAAAAATAAACACGGACATAGAATATAAGAAAAAGGAGGAAGTTGAAGTATCTAAAGTAACAGTGAAAACCACAACGGGAAAACGATTTTGCAGTCATGTAAAATTGTGGATTTGGTTAATTCCATATGGAGCCAACGTACCAAACCGTTTTATGAGTCTATTTTCCATGTGGACTCTATCATGGGTATTGGTTGCATATAAAATACCAGTAACTACAATATCCAAAATGCCATCGTGGTCAACACTGTTAAAATGTTTAGACACAGGACACTGAGCCTGTTTATTTATATTGTACAGGTGTTCTCTAAACCGATCTCCAAGACGACGACCTGTCTCACCCACATAAATTTTTTTACATCTCTTGCAAATAATTGCATAAATCACGTTGCGACTGGTGCAAGTGAATCCATCTTTTATTAAGAATTGTTCAAGAGGGAAAGAAATTTTGTTAATTTCAACCACATATGGACAAGTATTGCAACGGTTACGGTTGCAACCTTTTGTTCCAATATGTGCTTTCATTGTGGGAAGGTGACTTCTTACAAGTATGTCTCTGAGGCTTTTATCTCTCCGGAAAGCAAAAAGAGGAGGTTTTTTAAAGACCTGCTGAGTTAGAGGGTCAGCCATAAGGATTGATCGGTTTTTGAGAATCACCTGGCGGGCCTTAAAATTATGGGGATGGAAAGTTAAAACAAATTTGCATCTATCACATTGATCGTGAACAGATGATGTAAATGTGTCCTGTCTGGTCATGCCTTTAATTCTATTGACAGCTGATGTTAAGATTGTTTCCGGGTATGACCTCCTTCTAAAAAAGTCCAGCATCTCATCACTTCTTTCCAAGAAGTCTGCCTCATCACTGCAGAGTCTTTTAAGTCTTAGTAGTTGTGAAAATGGGATAGAGTTCCTACACGATTGAGGATGGGACGATGTATATAGAAGGAAACTATGGCTGTCTGTAGGTTTGTAAAAGATGGATGTTGATATTTTGTTTTCTTTTAATTTTATTTGTATGTCCAAAAAGTTAACAGTACTCCTATGAATAGTTGATGTGAATTTTATTGAAGGATGGAAGCCACCCCACGTCCACACACTTATGTATTGTGGGAATTTCTTGTTTTAATCAATTTCTTTAAAATATCAACGTGTTTCTTAATGTACCATCTAGTGATCTTAAAATGTGAAATTACATCACTATACTTAATGTGTCAAATGCTCTTAAGATAACATATATGTTTACACCCTACAATTTACAGTACAGTGGGAATGGTAAAATGGAAAAACGTGAAATGCATAGAGGGGCTTGATGGAAGCTTTTCTCTTTTTCATTGGCTAGACATTTTGAATAACTTATAAAAAGCTTTTTCAAATACAACAAGGATGGAAGTCTTGATTTGAGAATGTAATAGGACAACTTACAAAATAGCCTGCAATAAAGGTATGTTATTTAAACTCTTTCGAATGATTAATTTTTTTTTTTTTTTTAATTATTTTTTTTTATTTTTTTTTGACAAGATATTAATGTTACGTTTAGTTCCAGTATTAATAATTGTCTATTTATAAAATCTTATTTTCATTTCACTTTACTTCTAACTACATATTTTATATTAATTAAATACTTACTTTATATTTTCATAACCAAATTTTAAGTTTAAAAATATTTATATTAAAATCTTTTTTTTAAGTTAATAGATGTTCCAATAGCAGTTATTTTATTTCAATGAAGCTAGAATTTAATACAATAATATGACGAGTTAAAATCTAATAACTTCGGAATACTCTTTGCTATACAAAATGACATGAAATATTCAGAGCCTGTTCTATATTTTGTATTGTATACTGTTCTAGCATTTTCAAAGTAGACAGAATATATAAAATATATAAAAGAAACATGTTATCTGTTTACTTGTTTTGCAATGCCTCATTTACTTTATGTAGAAAGAAATTTAATTCAACTATACCATGCTCTATATATGAAATCAGGATATTTGAATGATAATAGACAAACTATAGATTCTAATGCTTCCATTGAAAGGAAAAAGATTGCAACTCTGCCAACTATCTATAAATATAATTCTCATCATGTTCCAACCATGCTGGAAAACCAAACAAGCTGTCTGACCCCACTGATCAATCAGATTGCAAGAAAAGGCAGTTAACATTGTGGGGGGTCATTCAACAATTCGTTGAATTGAAGCCAATTACTATGTTATGTTAGATAAACAAAACAACATGTATTTCGTAGTGTAGTGGTTATAACATTCGCCTAACACGCGGAGTTCGCAGGTTCAATCCCCAGCTAAAATATTACATTTTTTAATTTTTAAAAATGTTTGTGTTTGTGCCCGTTGATTTCCCACTATCTTTTCGATGACAATAACAAGCACAAGACAAGTGGAAATAAGCTTGACGAATGACCTTTTTCAGGTTATGCCAATCAGTTTATGGCTGGCAAGCTAGGGTGGTGCGGGGTGGCAAGTAACTAACCACAGTGCTCATGTATCCAGATCAACAATGCGTCGCAGTTATCCCCACATCTGAAGTTCATTCGCGTTGTTCTGATTTCATCGTGATGTAGTTTGTGTATGTTCACCCCCCCCCACTTTCTTTGCATAATCTATGAGCAAATCTGCGGCGTGTGCTACGCCGCGGGCATCTAGTATATATAATTCTCCTTATGGTTTAACCATGTGGGACAACAAGCAAGCTGTCTAGCCCCACCGGCCAATCAGCTGTCAAGAAAAGTTAGTGCAGAGGGTGGGGGTCCTCGAGACCAAGCCAACAACGCGTTCAATTTAGGTCAATTACTTTGAACAACATGAAAGCATGTATTTCGTAGTCTAGAGGTTATTACATTCGCCTAACACGTGGAAGGTCGTAGGTTCAAGCCCCAGCTAATATATTTTTTTTTCAATTTTTAAAATATTTTTGTTTGTGCCCGTTTATTTCCCAATTTCTTTTCGATCATGACTTCTGCATGACAATAAATAAAGCACATGGCAAAACGTTCAAAAAGATATGCCTGTACCTTGCAAAACCTGTCTTCAGTATGGACAATTATATTATGTTGCTCTCTCCAGAGTTCCTTATTTTCATTCACTCACAGTCGTTTGCTAAAACCCACCCCATTAGGACAACTGTGTTTTTCAGGAAGTCTTCACCCGCCACTAAGTCATTAGCACCGTATGCTAGAACTCGGGACGTTAAGGAATGTAAAAATCAATGATTTTTTAAAAAATATATTTTTTTACTGTATCCAAGTTAAGCCAGTCATCTTGAGTCTTGAGCATGCTCTCCTGAAACATTTTGTCGTTTCTTTCCCCCCCCCCCTCTTTTTCACTTTAATACCGTTTTTATAGTGATGAGTTGATTTTCACAACAAACAAAAAATCTTTGTTTGATGCTTTTATGTAGAAACAGATAATTTGTCACCAAGTCCAGAAATAACCTTTCATTTCATTAAATAGTGAAATAATACGCATGTGTAACTCATATCCCCAGTGGTGTAGCAAGAACCTTTGCCGCCAGGGGCTGTCTCCAATTTGCCACCCTTTTAGGCGCCATCCATGAATGACGGCATGAACAAAATGGGGCCGGGCTCACACATTAGACCTAAACTAAAATAGAAATTAATGAACATTTCTTAGATACTACAAACAACATTAACCTAGAACAGATAGTAAAAAAGCAAATAGGAAAAATGAAACACTAGCTTTATTCCTAACAAACAGACCAAGACTAGTAATAGACTGCACAATAACTCCTGGGCTGTCTGACCATGATATTGTTAGGGTAACTAATGCAATAAAAACTAAAATAATTAAGACGCCCAGAAGAACAATCTATATTTGGAATAAATGCAACTTAATAAAATAAGGAAGTAAATAAAAACAGATCTAAAAACTATGTTGGATGAGAATGTTGCAACAAAACTAATTTCAAATAGAATTAACAAATGCTGGTTCAATTCTGCAAACAAAAAGAGAACTTATTTGAGAAATTGAAGGCTAGATATTTAGAATGGATACAAAAAAACTTTAAAATTAAACACTTGACAAAAAAATTAGTCGCAACCTCCAAAATGAATATATAAACAATGTAATACTAAAGATAACAATAAAAACGTATGGTCCTTTATCAAATAAAAAAAATGGAGCCTACAGGTATAGCCACACTAAAAGGCTCAAATAATACAACCTATAATACTAATAAGACTAAAGCTAATATCCAAAACACTTATTTTGAATCATCATTTGCTGCCTCAGGTGACAAGTATACATTCACTCCTAAAAAGCTTAAAATAAACAAAGCTACTGGCCCAGATGAATTGCCTGCCAGGTTACCAAAATAATTAAGCAATGAACTGTCCCCAATTCTTATAGTTCTTTTTCAAGCCTCTCTAAACCAGGATAAAATGCCACAGGATTGGAAATTAGCCAAAGTAACGCCACTCCTAAAGAAAGGTGATAAATCAGACCCCGATAATTACAGACTTGTATCACTTACTAATATCACCTGTAAATTACTTGAACACATAATATATAGTAGAATAGTTAACCACCTTGACAATTATAATGCCCTATGCCCACATCAACATTGCCTTAGAAAAAACAGATCATGTTAAACACAAACTATCAAAAGTCTTAGACAATAATGATCAAATAGATACAATATTACTAGACTTCTCAAAAACATTTGACAAAGTTCACCACCTTAGTTTATTTTTAAAAAAATTAATACTTTGGAATCTCAGGTCCCTTACACCACTGGATCCAAGACTTCCTATTGGTTAGGGAGCAAACTGTAATAATTAATGGATCTAAATCTACACCAATAAAGGTTAACTCAGGAGTTCCACAAGGAACTGTGCTAGATCCCTTACTATTTTTAATTGATATAAATGATTTGGAATGGACAATATTGCAAGATTTTGTAGTCTTAATTCACTCATTGTGGAGCGATGATAATTTTTTATCAACTTCAGCTTGGAGAAGCTGTTTGCACAACTAGATACACTGACAGCAATTTTTTAACAAAGTCCTAGCAAAATTATAATGTTGGGGACAATATCGTCCAATCTATGCTGTTGAATATATTTTAATAGTTCAAGAGGGCCTATGCCGCCGCAGTGAGCCTCCGCTTTCATAGGCCCCAATTATTTTAATGTTTCACTTATTATCCTTATTAAGACCTTATCCCTCCCAAACTTAGCCCTACGCAATCCTTTTAGGATATTAAGCCGAATAGGGACCCGCAATTGCTGAGACCTGCCCTGTGTACAGCCATAAAAATCTGGATCACTTTTATTTCAATATTGAACTGTACTTTAGCAATGTCAATAAAGAAATTTATATGTAGTTCAAATCCTTCATTTAGTATTTTCATGTTCTCGCCATAAATCTTAATAATTTTCCAAAAAATATACTTTAATTTGATAGGTGTAACAATTCTGATTAATATCCGTATTTTAATGAAATCATAAATTATGTGCGCAACTTTAATGCAATAAAAACAAAATAGATTTAATTATTGTTTAGTTAGTTATCTTACAATAACTTTTTGAACATAGAAAGAGTAATATAAATTACTACTTGAAAGTCAAACACAATGTTGGAATTATTAAGCCATGAAGGTACTTGTAATAACATCATATTACGCATGTAGAAATTTCACGCAAAAACTGGTGGGGCGATATTTGTCCCTTCTACTAGTTGACTGCCAGAAAATGTTGTACTTTACCAATGTAGTTCAAAAAACATGTCACAACATCTCCATGTCGTTTGCACTATGTGCATATCACGTAATTACCTAGCAAATGGATTCTTTATAAAATTTAGCTTGACATTTTCTCCCCCACGCTCTCTCTATCTCTCTCTCTCTCTGTGTGCGCGTGTGTGTGCGTGTGTTTGTGCTCGTGTATATGTATGTGTGTGTGTGTGTGTGTTAGCGTCTAATATTACAGTGTCTACAAAAATAAAAACGTGAGTGCCAAGCATATCAGTTGTCTACATTGTGGAATTTCACTCCTTGAAGATTTGTCGTACAAATAACAATTTCCTGAGTACTCATTTTGCTTTGGAGACAAACTGTATATACACTTGACGCATCATAATGGATGTATGTTGACCGAATTAACACATGATTCTTATAATTATGAGTCCACATGGTTTTCAATAACTAGTACCCATGCCATTAATTTTCCACGCTTAGTGCCCACGCGTTTATTTTTGTAGACATGAGAAATTAAAATTTAAAGGACATCTCGTCATTCCTTGCTATGGGGTGGCTTCCGCAGCGTCAGTTCCCCAGCTTTGACCCCCAGAGGGTGCGCTTCAGGCAATGGCAACCCATGATTTATAGTCGATGAGCGCCAGTAACGTGTCTATTTTGCAGACATCCTTGTAACGCAGGGAGGAGTGACCGCTTTTCCTATGACCACTTTACCAGTTCACCATAAAGCAGGTCTCTTGTAATACGCTCCGAGACCATTATGTGGTCATGGCCTAGCCATTGCAGCCACTTTTCACTCAGGATTGAGTTTATTATTAACATATGGCACCTCCACATTTTTAATTTTATCTTGCCACTTGATTTATTGGATCCGACGCAAGCATCGCTATCAGCACTCGCTTTCATAGAGGAGTGTTTTGAGAACGCAGACCTAGTACACAGTTATTTTCGTCCTGTCACTTAACTGCGCATTGTTCCACAAGATTTGATTCAGCCTAGACATTAACGATGCGGCGCGGTTCTGGTTTCTATTTTCCTTTCGAAGGAGAGTGTGCTTGTGATATTGCTGTCAAGGTAGGTTAAATCCTCGACGACATCTATGGTGTTTCCCTCAATGAAGATTTGGATTAGGAAGTCTATGCCTCGTCCCATAATATCAGTCTTTTTTAGACTAATCGTTAGACCTAAATCTTTGCTAGCCTCAGAGACTTTATTGACCAGCTGTTGGAGTTCTAGTTCTGTGTATGAGTCAATTATTAACTATGTCGTTACGATGAAATGATTGTTTTTTTTTTAAATAACCTTTTTTTTTAAATATGTGTTATTATTTTCAATTAATATCGATTAGATTATGTTAAATATGCACCTCATAAATAGTTCTGTTAAAATCAAAACATGAAGAAAAAACTGTTCGGATTTTTTTTAAAAAGTTGTTCTAAGTGATATAAATAAAAAAAACATTTCTAGTATGGTTTAAAAATATCTATGTATTGTAATACAGATATTCTAAAATTATTTCAGGTGAAATGGGGAATTTTAATTGCAAACAAAGAAAAAGGCAGCATGCATTTCTAAGGAAAAAAATACTGAATAATTTCTTTGGTAAACTTTTATATGTTTTCAATGATTTAAGGCATTTATATACGTATACTGTATAAAGTTTTTCATAATTTATTTTCAATAAGTTTAATTATATATGCTACATGATGTATCTATATTGCGTTAAACCTCTAAATAAGGAGTTTTAAATTCCCTTTTACCATGCTTACGTTCCACCGAACAAATGTATTATCAATTATTAATCATCATGTGTGTTATCTCACAATTTTAATTCACTTACTATATTTAAATCTTTAAAAATGTATCCAAATGTGTTTTCCCAGGCATCGTAGAAGTAGAAACTCATTCGGTTTCAGAATCAGAAAGTACAGAAGCAGATCTTCACCAAGGAGTTTTGGACTGTAAGAAAAATCCAGGCCATAAACACTTTATACCTTTTAATGACTTTACCATCAAGCACCTCTCCGAGGATACCAAGACGTCGACTTGTTTCACTTTGTTCAAGCTGTCGCTGACCTAACTGTGAGAGTTTCTGTTACATTCACAAGTCCGAAGAGACCCCGTTTTTGGCCGGGAACTAAAGTGGCATATCCGAATTATGATTTAAACCAGAAGCAAACTATGAGAATAGGAACTGGTAAAATTTATTTCGATAAAAAATTTACGCCTGAAGACAACTATGGAACTTGTCCGTGCAGCAGGTGTCAACTCTCGGACACACCAAGTAAAGTGTGGGGGATACTTGCTATGTACACAGCAACACATGTCATTTTTGATGATCTGGAAGCAAAACGCACCTCGTGTAGGCTTTTCTTCGACAGACAAGGTGTAGAGTCGGTTTGTCTATATGGATGGACAATGCACATACCTCTTATCAAAGAAGATATTTGTATTCTTTCTTTCGCAACCTGCGACACCACTCTATTGGACAAAGTGATCGAACTTGTGAAAACCTGGGATGATCTTTGGGAGCCGGTCTTTGAGAAATTCAAGAATGTCAAGGACGTGGCCAAGCTCAGTTTTATAGTTTCACATCCCCACGGTTGTCCAAAGCAGGTCTCAGTTGGTCGTTGGGTAGACAAGGTGGAAGTAGGCAATGGTGAAACGAGGTACACGTATTCAACATGTACATGCCCGGGCTCCAGTGGGGCTCTTGTACACATATTGGGATCTCATGATGGCTTTTGGCATACACATGTTCACACTGGTGTTAACGAAAAAAAGAAAAACTTTAGTGGAATTGGATGGAGCAGGAAATTATATGAGGAACGTTTTAAAACAAAGTGATTGTGCTAATTGTTCAAACATTGGCGTATTTATATTTCTCAGTATGTCCTTATAAAAGACCATAAAATGAAGGATAATTTCACTGAATTGAAAACTCAAACGATAGTTCTTCTGTAAAATAGTGTATTTTAATTTTCCCAAAGGTAGATTATTGGAGTTTCCAATGTAAATTTGTTACCATATTTTACACAATATTTCTTGTTATCATTTTGCGTTGAATTTCTTTTAACATTTTTTAAAAACTTTCTTTTGGAGAACATAAATAAAAGTAAATAAAGTAATTTATAAGCGACTATTCCCATAATAGAATTCTTTTTTTTTTTTTTTGTTTACTTTGAAGTTGTTAGGTCTTTTAAATGTTTTTTTAAATATGAATAAGTTCATATCATACAGTTGAGAATAATGAAACTGGTGCTATGTTTAATAACAACTTTTTGTGGATACCTGTTGTGAGAGAAAGTGTGTTGCTTTGCTAACAAGAATACACTATTGAAGGGAAATCAAAAGCTGCGGGAATACAAGATAATTATTTATTTTAAAATAATCCTGCAAATATTTTTAACTTAATAATTTCAATGCAGAAATATTTTGACTGTAACCTAAAACAATTGTTTAGTGCACACAATTCCACAACGTGACTCTAATTTAACAATTTACTGCCCTATAATAACCCAGTAGCGCCACTTCGAAAATGAATATTTTGCCTGTTTTCCAATTGTGTAACCCAATTTATAGTTTTTCTAAAGAATCTTTTTCTATTATGTTTATTTCTCTTAAAATATTGTAAAGAAATATACACACATACTCATACAAAAAACGTGTGCAAATATGCATGATGGATGACCCTCGCTAGGTCGACGAATCACAGTTTATGGTTGGCAGGTGAAGGTGGTGCAGTGTAGTGGAAGGGCAGGTAACAACAACTGCAGTGTGCATGTCTCGAGACCAACAATGTCTTGGGTGTGGGGGTATCCCCGTACACGTTCACTCACGTTGATTTCAAATCATCGTGCTGTTTGTGTCCGTTCTTTCACTTTTTCTTTGCACTATCTGTGAGCAAGTCTGTGGCGTATGTTATACCGCGATTGGTATCTAGTAATTAATATTAAGCAACTTATAATATTGAGATCATTATACATTGATTTCCTTGCTTGCAGGGTGCATATTTTAATAAAAGATAACAAAACAATTTATTAATTAAGTAGTAATCACACTAAATCACGATATAGGCTACGTTAGTCTTAGACTGACACGGCAGTGACGAAACGCAGCCCTGAACATGAACAGAAAGTGTCTGCCCTTCAGACAATCTAAGGGTTCGCGGGAACCCCGGTGAAAGTGTTCACGGATGGGTCTGCCAACCGAGAGAAGGAACTGTAGGATATGGTTCGCTCATCCTATACCCAATAGGTGGGGCCATCAAAAGAGGAACTTTCAGGACCCTGTGGGACTATGGCATCGAACTACGATGCGGAGCTTGAAGCTATACACAGGGACACGGAAAGTGTGCACCAAACACTTCAAGGGTAAGACACTGTATGTTTTGGCACGGTCTTGTTCTGAGACTCGAGATCAGCTCTCGAGGTCTTGCTGTCCGACAAACGTAGCGACCGCTTAGGCGATGTCATCTTGGAAGACGTGGGTATGCTCGGAAGACTTGGTGGTAAGGTAACAGTTCAGCAGATCCAAAGCCACGTGAATGTCGAAAGTAATATAAAAAAGCAGACTTCTTGGCCAAAGCTGGAGCAGCCCAACCCCAACCGGATGCCCCAGTTACCTATCTCGGAGCAAAGACCTGGCTAATGGACCACTTCAGGGAAAAGTGGTACCAGGAGTGGGAGGATAATACGGCGGCTAGGGGGGTATTCGCCAACATGCCCAGGCCGAGCAGAGCAGACCAGTGGTGGGGTCTAAGCCGAAAGAACCAGAGTTTAATAATCCAAATGCGCACTGAGCATTGCCCAAACAACTATTTCTTTAACCGGCTAGATCACAACAGGGACTCGAACTGCCGTCATTGCAGCTATCCTCTAAGACGGTCACACACCTACTGACGTCGTGTACCGTGCTAGACATAGCCGGGAATGTACGGGAGGCAAAAGAGACCCACGTGAAGACAATGTTGTATGGCAGTGCTCAGCAGATGTAGCAGGTTTCCCAAGTATTAGACAAGGCCTTAAGAGATTAATCTCAGGTCTCAAGAATATGTGTTTAGTTTAATAAGAGTGAGTGAATGAATGAGTGAGTAAGTGAGTTAGTGAGTAAGTGTGTGAATGATTCAGTGAGTGAGTGATTGAGTTAGTGAGTGAGTTAGTGAGTAAAAGAATGAGTAAGTGAAATAGTTAGAATGAGTGAGTGAATGAATGAGTGAGTGAGTGAGTTAGTAAGGGTGAGTGGGTGAATGAGTGAGTGAATGAGTGAGTGAGTGTGTGAGTGATTGATTGAGTGAGTGAATGAATCAATGAGTGAGTGAGTGAGTGAATGAATGAGTGAGTGAGTGAGTTAGTGAGTAAAAGAATGAGTAAGTGAAATAGTTAGAATGAGTGAGTGAATGAATGAGTGAGTGAGTGAGTGAGTTAGTAAGAGTGAGTGAGTGAATGAGTGAGTGAATGAGTGAGTGTGTGAGTGAGTGTGTGAGTGATTGATTGAGTGAGTGAATGAATCAATGAGTGAGTGAGTGAATGAATGAGTGAGTGAGTGAATGAATGAGTGAGTGATAGTAATATTGAGTGAGTGAGTATTTGCGCATGCGTCTGTGTGTGTTTTTAACCCGCCTACAGATATTTTGTCATAATTATAATAAATAGATCATGGTTGCAAGTGTTATATGCTGTCAACACACCGTTTCAAGAGAGCCATTGTAGCCACACCATATATTTTCAGAATTGTAACACCCTTACTGCTGTCATATAACTTAACTCAATACGAGCATAAAAACATGTATTTTGTGTGTGGCTATTTTGCAATCAGGTGCTTGGGATTTTCTAGAATCTTATTAAGTATTTTTTTAGAACTATCTTTGATCTTTCCCCTTTAGGCCTTTGTGCTAACTGCACGACTGTGGCTTGCCGTCATCAGCATAACGATTTAATTTATTCTTCTATCTTTATATGTAATTCACTTAAACGACTGCAAATAAGCATGACGAATGACCCCCGCTGGGGCGAAATAGCACAATGTGCAATCTGAGTGGGAAGAATTTTTTTTTTAATGTAAAAACAAAGTTTTTAACTTTAAATCCCTTCTATATGAAACATAACTAAATATGTGTCATTCTCATTGGAGGGTTGGGTCACTGAGACTCTTAAAACCCGGCCAACAATACCAACGGCGAGCCTCAACATAAGGGCGTCGCCATAGAGATATTCTTCCACAGTGCGTGTGCTGCCTTACCCGTCCGCGTCCCAAATTGCCGCAGAACAATCGGTCAGCAGATGTGCCACTGTCTCCTCGGCCATGCTACATAAACGGCAGCCGGGTTCCCTGTTTTTGTCTAGCCTGTGAAAGTTGCTGTTTGTTGGACAGTGTCCAGTCCGCATCTGCGTGATGAGGGACTGGCAACTACGAGGCAGCTTCTACCAAGGATCTCGCTTACGCTGTCGCGGCATTTTATCGTAAAGCACCCTCACCGTGTCACCATTCTCCCAGCTTTTTAGCCATTTTTCCGTAAAATGGTCTTTTTGCCACAATTTTACCCCCAGTTGGGTCATTGAATGATCTATTTGGGGCTGGGCAGCTCCCTGCTGCGCCAGCAAGTGTGCCTATTCTTGCTGTGGTATCTTTGCGTGACCAGTAAAGTACTGTAGGACGACCATGCCCCCACGAGATGTAATGTTGTTAACGATCTCCAGTACAGCATCGACAGTTTACGTCTCCAGAGAGCCCCGACCCAAGGATTCCAGAAAGGATTTTGAATCGGAGAAGACTACGACTGTTGGAAAAACTCTTCCTTCTACATAGGCGTAGGCGTACCTCTTTCACTTCCTTGTGGATTGCTTCTAGCTCGGCATCCCCGCTCGAAGCTAGTCTTCCACACGGTCCAGACAGTTCAGTTACTGCTTCGTCCACCTGTCAAGCATGAGCCGTCTGCATAGACTCTAACTACGCCGGTACAGTAGGCTTTTATTGTCCTTAGCGCTTCTTCGTACTGAAGCTCAACTGGACTATTATTATGAAACAGAACGAAAAGTATTGATTACATTCAAAACAAACATTTACAGATTGAAAGTTAATTAACGCCCAAATGCTCAATCATGGGAATGGGTGGGGGGCGGGTGGTCATCGATCGTTCGAGTGAACTCAGCAAACACGTGGATGTCAAAAACAGACGGCTACCATACATTTATATAGAGATACACTAAAATTGTATTAATTTTATTACGGTACATTCGATCGATCTGAAATTTTGATACAATTTATTGTTAGGTGACTCAAGTCTATGTGCAAAATTTCAGCTCGATAGCAAGACGGAAATTTGGGTCATTTTTAATTTTTGTTTTTCTGCTGTAACGTACGGATGAGCCAAGAGACGGCGGTGAAGTTAATATAAATATTTTAAAAAGGTGGGTGGAGGGGTTGTGGCAACAATGCCTCTAGCGTTCACTTGAGTTTTTCATTCACACAATAATACATGATTCGTATTGTGATGGTTAATACGCCCGCCTAGCATGCGGAAAGTCATGGGTTCAATTCACCGATGGAACAATTTTTAAAACAAAATTCATGTTTTGATGCTATAGAGTACAGACATATATTTAGAATAAATACTGATATAATTGTGATGGATGATTTAGAGGGAAACTGACAAAGATGGTCTCAGTATACAATGATGATGCAAAAAGATGTTCATTTAAACAAAATTAAAAGCTACAGAGGAAGAGATTCCTAAAGAATTTAGTGCTTAATCTCAAACATATCCTGAAGATGTGGAATTCCTTTTTTCTCTTTCTACCAGAGTTTGCATTTTTAAGATTTACCTATATATTCAAAAGCAATTATCTGTCCGGTCATCGATTGCGTTATTTCCCTCAAACTCCTATTGACTCCTACTGCAAATTGTCAAGTTTATTGTCGAATGTTTTTTAACATGTTTTTTTTATTTATTTTAAAATTATGTTACGCTCATTAGATCAAAACAAATTTTTTTATTTTTTATTATTATTTTTAAAAAATAACAATGTTCAATCATCCTGTTAAAAATAGCGCTTACATATTTATTTTTTTTAAAATCATGCGATTAGAACATCATGCTACTTCGATATACGAATGCTTCAGGATAAGAGAGGCCCCTCCAAGAATTTTTTTGGTTCCAAGATACAAAAATCCAAGATAAGAAAAGCGCAGCTGATAACATTGGGCATCCCGTAACTTCATACAATGCACCATAATTAGATCTTGCGCAGTTTAATGACAATAGCTTGACTCATTCCAGATACATTGTAAAATGCAATCAAAAGCCAGATTCCATGGATCAACATTTTCTAAGATTAAGTTAGTAAGGTCATATAAAAAAAAGGTTCAATATGTTAGTTGAAGTGTGGCAAAGTAAATGAAAGATGAAACAGAAAATCAGACAGCGCAAAAAATGTTTTTAATTGAAATTAATAATATATATATAAATAATCAATTTATATACTTGTTAGCCTATAAAGCCGACGTTTCTTAGAAAAAATTAGGGGAAGACGTTGGGGGTCGGCTTACGAGCAGTTAATAGGTGATTTCTGTATGTACATTGAATGTCTGTGTTTTTAGGGAGTAAAGTGGGGTAGGAATGGTGTTTCCTCTCATGGTTTTGTTTCTGTATGTCAAAGCAAGTAGGCTTCCTTTCATATGAAACATCAGACATCATCCCTTTTTTTCTCTCAAGCCGGTATAGCTATCTAGTTCCCCCTTCTCAATATCAAAATTTTCTTTGATGATTCCACGCCTATTACGCCATTTACTCTGTAAATCCATTGCTTGTCGGGTCCATTTGAGTTCGTCTTAGAGAAATCCGACATTTCAGGTGTTTTTTACTGACTTTATTAAAATGAAAAAAAAAAAAATTTAAACTTTTTTTTTCCATCCAATTAAGAACCCTGTAGCGAATGCTATTAAAATGACATCCATCTTCTCTGTTAAAAAAATCAAACTAAACAAAGAATAATTTAAACAATCATAATGCCCGAATTTAGCTTTTACAGCTGGGCCTCGCTAAGTCGAACTTCCCTAAGTCGTAAATCTCCCTATGTCAAATTAAATGTTAGGTCGCGGCAAAATTTCATAAGACTAATTTATTTTAAATCTCCATAAAACAAGAGTTTTTGTTTCCAAACTCCATTAGTAAAATTATTATTTATTTTAAATCTCCATAACTCAGGAGTTTTTGTTTCCAAACTCCGTAAGTAAAATGCATCAAGGCGATTGGGTAGAAGGAAATATTTTACCCCCCATCCCACTGTGAAGTGAATTGAAGAGTTGGGGGGGGGGGGCTTTCTCAGTGGTGTTGTTATTTTGTAGCTATGTCGGATTCTTTTACTGGAAACATTAGACACCGCATCTCCTTCCTGTCCAGCCTTTCTCGCTTGTATGGCTGTCTCCCCCGCCCCTTATATCAACATTGTCTTTGATTAATCTGCGCCTATTACTCAATTTGTTATAAATCGAAAACTCCGTAAGAATTTTTTTGGGGGTCCCTTTGAGTTTGACTTAGAGAGGCCCTACTGTAGTTTTTAACGCAATTTCCCTTGGAGAAATTGCGTTTATATATTTGAAATTCTGTAGAGTTTGATCGTCAAACTCCTACTTAACAATACCAGATAGAGTCTAGAGAGTTTGGGTCTTTTGCTAATATGTTAAGAAGGTCTTAAGAGTTAGCAAGGGTCCAAAAATACCGAAAATGTTTACTGAGTTACATGGAAACAAATTTTTTTAAAAAAGCATTATGTTGTCAATTTCTCCCCAAGGGGCCGTCCACAAATGACGTCACGCACCTAGGGGGGAGGGGGGTCACACTTTTGTGACGATGCGTGACGTGGGGGAGGGAGGGGGTTGAAGAAATGTGACGTCACATCGAAAGGGTAACTTTAAATAAAACTTCCACTGAAATATTTGGTCACTTAAAATTTATTTAATGACTTTTAAAAAAAAAATTCAATGCTTCTCAAAGTGCCGGTCGATAGGTTACCAGACGCCGGTTGGCGTAAGTTAACTAGACACAAAAATTAAATATAATTATAATTCTTAAGTTTGAGAATTCACAAGAGAACATAGGAAATTTTAACCCTGCGTCGTTTGATGTTGACATCATAGCTTTAGTGATGTAACCGCAGTTTCGATGACTCGCGGCAGGAGTCTGTGAACTTTTTTTACCGTTATCCCCCCCCCCGAAACTGCTACTGGTGAGTTTTACAAACATGACAAGTGTCTAAAAAGATCTGAATATGATTATTTGTTGATATTTTAAGTCAAAACGACACCGAATCCATTTGGGTGGTGGATGTGGGGAGGGGAATCTATTTGATACATAATAAAAGTTTTAAGTTTGCTATAGTTTTTCGATTGGTTTTTTGGTCAAACGCCTCTGGCCATTCTAAATGTAATAATAAATGTGTCCATTTAAAATTAGTCAAAAGTATTCACTAACTTTATTGAATGCATCAAATTCACGACATCGCAATTAGAGATGAGAACAAAACAACTTTCTTCTGAAGTCAGTTTTTAAGGCATATATTTTTAAATTTGACAGACAGGATACTTGATACAGTCAAGTCATGTTGATTAAGATTATTGTCACTTTTGTCAATATAAATGAAAGTAGGTAGGATTTAGATGTCTTCGTATAGCACGTAAATAAGAAATCTGCATAGATAACAAATTTAACAAATGCATTTTCTGTAAGGAACCGGTTCAATAGTGGGCATATGTTCCAAGCGTACACGTACACATGACATTTGAATATATCTAGTGGTGTGTAGTGGATGTTATATGTCCCAAATGAGTCTTCATTACCTCAAAAATTCCCTTTTGACCCCAGATGTTATTTTAAAAAAAGTATTCTTTTAAAATAACTTTTTATTTATAAACAAAGAAGTTACAAGTCATGATTTATAGTCAATGCATAATCTGTATTCATTAAAATAAAATATAATCTAAGGATGTTAAAACATTTTTTTTTTCGAAGGCCGGTTAAAAAAGTTAAACGGTTTGAAAATAACGGACCGTTTCAATATGATACCTAAATATTAAAATTATAAAAGTTTATATTAACATTACTGTTAACCCAAAAGTAGCGGATTCTAGCAAATTTTATATGCCCACAATGATTGAGCATTACCCCCAAGAGTTCCCTTTTTACCCCAAATGAGATAATTTATTGGTGACATGATATTTATAACTGTTGTGTGACGTGAAATCCTGAAGAAGAAATAATTGAAAAAAACAACAACAAAAAACTTGTGGGCTTCGGAGTTAAACGTTATGATAATTTTGGATATTTTAATAATATCATAATATTTCAGTCCTCTACTTGCAAGAATTACAGTATTTTGTGACGCACAAGATGACACCCTACTTTCCTGCACAAATGTGGGATTCATACAGAATGGGCCATTTTCCTCTTCCAGCGCATACCTAATAATTTTTAGAAAACATGAGATGTGATATCAATGTGATAATTTTAGATCAAATGCCTTTGATGTGCATATACTTAGAAGGGAACCTGTCATTATAAGATCTAAATCAATTTGAGGAATTGTCTTGTATCTATATATTCTAGGTCTGTAAACAATGCAATGATTCTTGTACTATCAATAGTCACATTCGCGAGCTTAATCGCGAAGGTTAATCACAATAATGGTTTTTGACATTACCGCTGCATTGTTCGTTAGCTGTCTTGCTATGCCATGGCAACTAAACATTTTTTTTTAAAAATGTAATATATAAAAGAATCCGAATTCATACTTAATCTTATAGGGCTTTAAGCTGTGTAGGGACTCATTATGCTATCAAATAAGTACAGGGAAAATCATGTCAAAACAAGAAAAGAATGCAATGGTACCTGGTGAAAGGGAAAAAACTCTTGCCGGTATCCTGATACGAAAAAGTTTGAGAATCACTGGCTTACAATTTATTTAATATCTTTTACATAGCTTCACTCATGTTACGATAAGACAATGTAGACCTACACTAAATAAATACTTAAATGACCAAAAAAAAAATGATTTGAAACATTCTTATTTTCAAATAGAAAATATTTTTTTTATTATTTTTTTTATTTATTTATTTTTTTATTTTTTTTTTTAGGGGGGGGGGGTTCAAAGTTTTGTGACGTACTTTTTGAGGGGGGGGGGTCGACGATTTTGTGACGACGCGTGACGTGGGGGGGGGTAAAAAATCGGCCAAAATCGCGTGACGTCATTTATGGACGGCCCCCAAAAGTATCAGCTATGGGATTGAAACAAACGCCAAACGATAGCTAATAATATTTAGAGCAATGTTAGAAAGGAATGTTTGAAAAATCTCTCTTCTTTTGACTCCCGTAATTTTAACAGCAATGTGTAGAAACCAATATTAAATTGTTCTAGACTATGTACTTTTTGATATGAATTTTAATATAATCTAGATTGATAGTAGATTGTTGCGTGGCACGCATTTTTATATCTCGGTCTTCTGTAGCGGGAGGGGATATGACGTCATATCTTGTTTACTTTCAGATCAAATCAGTAGATTTGAAACGAATTTTAATGTGGATAATCTAGAATGATTTCATTTGGAAAAAGAAATTCTTTGTTGGAAATTGCGTTTCAATAAACATTAGAATTTTGACTACTTGTTTTTAAAAAGTGTGTCCCATTTGTTTGCACTGTCTTTTTTTTTTTTTTTTTTTTTTTTAGAGGTCGGTTTGCGAGTGGGTGACATATCTTTTTATTTATACTGCTGTCTTCCAAAAGTGGGAGGCGGGATCGGCTTCTTAAGAACGGGCTATAGAACGAGTGTAGATCTTATATGGTACATAAAATTAAGTCTTATATTACGTTCGCTTAGAGTACAGTTGTACTAGATTTAAGTCTTCCATAGCATTATCTTTAATTCATGCAAAGTTTGTACTTAACGTATTATTTTCATAAAGTTAAGTGTTTCGTACGTGGTGCCGTAATTTTTTCTGTCATCTGTTCTCCTCCTCTAATATCTTCTCCGACACTACGTCACATCTCGTCACTCGAAAGGTATATTTGTATACAGATAATTTTTCATTTATTTATTCTAGTTTTCCTGTTTTCTTTTTATTTATTAGAATTAGTATGTGTACTTTTAAGGATTGAAGAATCCTACAGTGTTTATCTATAGTTTTCCATTATATTTTCAAATTTTAGTGCTGTTTCTATTTGGCTTGGTACGAGTTAAGTATTTTACATGTAAAACTTATTTTGAGATACGAAAATCTAAGATACGAAAGCCATCACAAAACTGATTAATTTCGTATCTCGAGGTGCCAATGTAGATTTAACTTTTAAAAAATTCATTTAATTTAAGATTTGTAAAAGTGAATTTTTATTTTTAAAATTTACATTTATTACATATCATCGAATTAAAAAATCAACAACTTATTTCGTCTCTTGTTTTGTGTAACAATAGGAAATCCAATAGAAATTCATAGTGCACCTTCATGAACAACCCTTGACCATGAAGCACATTATAAAACTTTTTTTTAGTAATATGATAAAAGAGAATCTTATGAAGATAAGAAAACAAATTTCACTTCACACAGAGCATGAAATACCTGTTGTATATTTGCCTGTTTTGGATCGATGCATTTGGTAAAAAAAAATCGTATATAACATTTTTTTACAATTTACTTATTTTTAATGAAGAGGCTCCTATTTTTGAGGTTACGTTTAATTTGCTAGAGTTTGAGAGAGAAAGAGAGGCGAGAAAGAGAGACAAGATAGCGAGACGAGACTGTAATAAATATAATTTTTCATTTTAACTTTAATCAATAAAGTTGAGCTCGCCTGAACTAATATAATATTGAGTAAAATCGCTTTCAACTATAATAGCCAAATTAAAACAATCTAATGATTGGTTATAGGACATATTGCTATGCTATACCATGATACAAAAATCATTTTTTGTTGAAATTTATATCTTAGTTTCACATATGTTTTAAGTGATTAGATCAATTTTATAAATAGAGTTGGCAGATAATGTTTATGTATAGAATTTCAGGAAACAGAAACAGGAAAAAAAAAAGGGGGGGGGCGGTTGTAGAAAAAAGTGAGCGGTTGTAGAAATATCGTTTGGGTTATGATATAATTTACAAAATTAATGTTTAATCGGAAAACGGTAATTTAAAAATTCCATACTTCAGTGATACGCAAAATATTAGAATTATGTGTTTGAAAATGTCGTTTTGGTGAAAGGAATAAAAAGGAACAAAATATTTATAAAAGTAGTCTTGATAAATTTTAATTTGGTCTAATGATAATTTTCCTTCTTCCTTTGAGTTCTATCAGCACATTAAAAAATACATGTGCTTTCTTCTGACTGCAATCCATTGCTAAGTTGGATCTAAAGCAATGAGTAGTGTTTCTATGAAGTATATTTAATTTAAATAATAACCTCCTGAATGGTTTGTTTATTTTCATAGCATTCTTTATATATTTGTCTCAGAAATAGAGAATAACATTTTTCATATGTATAAATCTGTACAACTGAAAGTTGCTTTCTCAAGGGTAAGCTGATAACAAAATTTAATTATACTATAACCAGAAGTTTGAACTTAAATCTTCGCATAAAATAAAAACTTAACAAATAACTTTGACTTATTTTCAACTACGTAATAAAACATTGGAGAACTGTACACTCTCGCTGTATATGCATGTGTATTTTTTAGTATACATAAAGGGTCGGATTAGAAGAATTGGTGATTTTTAAATATTATAAACGTTGGCCCCACATGAGCAGGAGTTTAAAAAACTTTCGTTGTTAAGTTTTATCGTGAGTGCCTCCTCAAAAAATTTCCAAACTTTTATGCTTCTACCATCACCGAAAATTAGAGAATACGTAATGAGTCTGTTTTTATATCAGAACAAATAAATTTGGGCCACGGCCCCCATTACAATTATGTATTTCTCAACTTCCCAAAGTATCATGCGTCTACCTAAACGGGAAATAGGAGAATTAGTAATTTTCACTTTTTATATCGCTCATATAAAGAAGAAAACTACATTGGGCCCCGGCTTCCTTAGAGAGATAATTTAAATATGTTTTCATCTGTTACCATTGGAGATGTGAAATACAGCTCAATTAAGGAAAAAAATACATATGGGAACACCAGCCCCACCCTGAATGAGAATTTTAAAAGAATATTTCTCCATTTTTGTTGGGAGAGTGTGCTCAATAACTTCTAAAAGTTTCATTTTTATGTATACGGTAAATTTGAGAATTAGAGATAAGACCGTTTTTAATAAAAGAAAAAAAATACATTTGGGCCCCTAACCCCCAAGAGTGGGATTTTTAAAATTCTTTTTTGTTTTAAAATTAACGTCGGTAGAGTGTACTTAACAACTTGCCAAACTTTCATGCTGCTACCTACACGGGAAATAAGAGAATTGGTGATTTTCAATTTGTATATAGCTCATATTGGGAAAAAACTTTTGGGCCCCTGGACCCCAGAAAGTGATAATTTAAATATATTTTCGCCTGTTATAATTTGGGTAATGTACTAAACAACATCCTAAATTTCATGCTTCTGCCTACTCGGGAATTAGGTGAATAAGTTACTTTCAAATGTATTTACCTCAAATAACGGGGGAAAAACGTTTTTGGTCCCCCGGCCCCTAGGAGTGGGAATTTATGGAACGATTGCCATTATTATCGGGAGAGTATGCTCAAGAATTTCGAAAGGTTTCGAAAGGTTTCCTAATTTTACCTACACGGTAAATTAAGAAAAAAACTACATTTGGAACCCCCGGCCCGCAATGAGTGGGAAGTTTAAAATTCTTTTTTTGCAAATTAGCGTTGGGAGCGTGTATTTTAAAACTTCCCAAAGTTTCATTCGTCTACCTACACGAGAATA
>MUZC01002656.1:525990-543993 GCA_002072015.1 Radix auricularia
ATTTTTTTTTTTTTTTTTTTTTTTTTTTTTTGCAAATTAGCGTTAGAAGAGTGTACTTAGCAACTTCCCAAATTTTCATTCTTCTACCTACACGGGAAATAGTCGAATGGTGGATTTTCATTATTTATATAGCATATATTAGTTTTAAAAAAAAAAAGAACTACATTTGGGCCCCCGGCTCCCAGAAAGTGATAATTTAAATATTTTTTTCACCTGTTACCACTGCGGGGTTGTACTCAACAATTTCTGTAAAGTAGATGCTTCCACCTAATCAGAAACATGATCTTTCTTGAGACGTGATTGTATTTCGTTGTCTACATTTTTTAAATATAGCCCACTTAAGAAAAAGTACATTTAGTGAGAATTTTTTTTTTTTTGCCATTATTGCCAGGAGAGTAATTTCCAAAAGTTTCATGTTGTTACCACATGGTACTTTGGAGAATTATTGATGGGTTTGTATTTAATATAAGAAAAAACAACATTTGGGCCCCCGGCCCCCAATGAGTGGGAAGTTTGAAATGCTGTTTAGCAAATTAGCGTTTGGAGAGAGTACTTAACAACTTCCCAAAGTTTCATTCTTCTACCTACACGGGAAATAGTAGAATGGGTGATTTTCAGCATTTATATAGCGCATATAAATAAAAACAAAGTACATTTGGGCCCCCGGCTCCCCATGAGTGGGAAGTTTAAAAATGTTTCACGCAAAATATCGTCGGGGTAGCGTACTTAACAACTTGCAAAAGTTTCATGCTTCTACCTATCCGTAATATAAGATAATTAGTGATTTTTAGTTTTTATATATAGTTCATATTAGGAAAAAAAACTAAATTTGGGCCCCCAGCCCCCAGAAAGAGGTAATTTAAATATATTTTTGCCTGTTACCATTGCAGAAGAGTGTCAACAATTTCCTAAAATTTCATGCTTCTGCCTCCTCGACAAAAAGAAAAATTATTGATTTTCATTTTTATATAGCCCAAATAAGGAAAAAGGTTTTTGGGCCCCCGGCGCCCATGAGTGTGAATTTATGGAACGAAACCTATTTAAGAACCTTCCCCATATGATTGTGTGTAGGTTTACCAAATTTCACTGTAATGGGTTGTCTGGATCTTGAGTTATTAGGTTAGGGAACAGACAGACAACAAATCCGTCTTATATAAATATATATATACTAGAGGCAAGTACCCGGCTTCGCACGGGTTTTAAATAAGGTTTTCTGTAGAGGCGTACAGAATTCTTTTCCTTAAATTAGCCTTAGGAGAGTGTACTTAACAACTTCCCAAAGTTTCATTCTTCTACCTACATGAAAAAAAGTAGAATGGGGGATTTTCAGAAGAAAAAAAACCTTCATTCGGGCCCTCGGCTCCCAGTAAGTGATAATTTTAATATTTTTTCGCCTGTTTCCACTGCAGGCGTGCATTCCATAATTTCATAAAATTTCATGCTTCCACCTAATCAGAAATAGGAGAATTAGTAATTTTCAATTTTTATATAGCCCATCTAAGTAAAATACATTTTTGGGCCCCCGAGAAATTTAAACGAAATGTATTTAAGAAACTTCATCATGTACTGTCGTATACGTGTACTAAATTATACAATATTTCGTTGTCTGAATTTTGTCAATATAGCTCATTTAAGAAAAAAAGTACATTTGGGCCCCTGGCACCCAATAAAAAAACAATTATTGCCAGGAGAGTCTGCTCAATAATTTCCAAACGTTTCATGTTTTTACCGACACGATAAATTGGAGAATTAGTGATGAGTTTGTTTCTAATATAAGAAAAAACAACATTTGGGCCCCCGGCCCCCCATGAGTGAGAAGTTTAAAATTCTTTCTCGCAAAATATCGTCGGGGTAGCGTACTTAACAACTATTCAAAGTTTTATACTTCTAACTACACGGGAAATAGGAGAATTTGTGATATTCAATTTTTATAAAGCTCGTATAGGTAAAAATACATTTGGGCCCCTGGACCCCAAAAAGTAATAATTTAAATATATTTTCGCCTGTGATAATTTGGGAAATGTACTAAACAGTATCCTTAAATTTGATGCTTCTACCTACTCGGGAAATAGGAGAATTAGTTATTTTCAATTCTATATACTTCAAATAACGGGCGAAAAAACGTTTTTGTGCCCCCGGCTCCCATGAGTGGGAATTTATGGAACGATTACCATTATTTTCGGGAGAGTACGCTCAAGAATTTCCAAAAGTTTCATGGTTTTACCTACACTGTAAATTTGAGAATAAGTTATGAATGAGTTTTTAATATAAGAGAAAGCTACATTTGGGCCCCCGGCCCCCAATGATTGTCAAGAATTTCCAAAAGTTTCATGCTTTTACCTACACTGTAAATTTGAGAATAAGTTATGAATGAGTTTTTAATATAAGAGAAAGCTACATTTGGGCCCCCGGCCCCCAATGATTGGTAAGTTTGAAATTATTTTTCACAAATTAGCGTTAGGAGAGTGTATTTAGATACTTCTGATAGTTTCATTCTTCTACCTACATGGGGAAATAGTAGAATGGGTGATTTTCAGTATTTATATAGCGTATATAAGTATAAAAAACTGCATTTGGGCCCCCGGCTCCCCATGAGAGGGAAGTTTAAAATTGTTTCTCGCAAAATATCGTCGGGGTAGCGTACTTAACAACTTGCCAAAGTTTTATGCTTCTACCTATCCGTAAAATACGATAATTAGTGATTTTTTAGTTTTTATCTATATTTCTTTTAAGGGAAAAATCTAAATTTGGGCCCCCAGCCCCTAGAAAGAGGAAATTTAAATATATTTTTGCCTGTTACCATTGCAGAAGTGTACTCAACAATTTCCTAAAATTTCATGCTTCTGCCTCCTCGAGAAATAGAATAATTGTTGATTTTCATTTTTTATATAGCCCAAATAAGGGGGAAAAAGTTGTTTGGCCCCCGGCGCCCATGAGTATGAATTTATGGAGCGAAACCAATTTAAGAACCTTCCCCATATAATTATGTGTACGTTTACTAAATTTCACTGTAGTGGGTTGTCTGGATCTTGAGTTATTAGGGAACAGACAGACAGACAGACAGACAGACGGACAACAAATGCGTCTTATATATTTATACTAGCAATTTACCCGCGCTTTGCTGCGGAAATTAGGATTTTAGTTAGCGTTGAGAACCCACGTAACACCAATTCAAAACACCTTTTGATTTTAATCTGAATCAAGATGGATATACTAAATATATTAACTTCAACCGTTCAGGCTCCTAAGTACACAAAAACGTGGAGATTTAAAGTGCGTCTTTTTTATATAGCTCATATTGGGAAAAAATATAATTCGGCAACCATCCCCCTAGTGAGCGGTGATTTAATATTTTTTGCCTCTTACCATCGCGGGGCTGGGGGGTACTTAAAAACTTCCAAAAGTTTAAAGTTTCTACCTACACGGAAACTTGGAGAATTTGTGTTGATTCAGTTTTAAATAGCACATTTTAGGTGAAAAAAAAGTTTTGGGCCCCGGCGACCCATGAGAGGAAATTTTTTTAATTTATATAATTATTTTTCCTTGTCTACCTACACGGGAAATAAGATTTTCAATTTTGATAAATCCCTTATAAGAAAAAAAACATTTTTGGGGCCCCGGCCCCCATAAGTGTGTATTTCAAAATTCTTTTACACTGACTTTCATCTTGAGAGGGTAATTAACAAATTCCCAAAGTTTCATGCTCCTACCTTCATTGAAAATTGGAGAATTTGTGATGAGTCGGTTTATAATATAAGAAAAAAATATATTTTCCCCCATTAGTGGAAATTTTAACATTCTGTTTTGCCCATTTTTGTCGGGAGATTGTACTCAACAATTTCCCAAAGTTTCATGCCTCTACCTACTTGGGAAATTGACAAATTGGTGATTTTCAGTTTTTATATAGTATATATTTGGAGAAAAAACAAACTACATTTGTGCCCCCAGTCCCCAGTAAAGGATATTTAAAATATTTTCAACCTGCTACCATCGCGAATGTGAATTTAGCAACTACCCATCGTTTAATGTGTCTACCTACACGGGCAATAAGTGAATTATAGATTTTGAATTTTTATAAATCTCATATTCGAAAAAAAAATACGTTTTTGGGGCCCCGGCCCCCATGACTGTGTATTTAAGAATTCTTTTACACCGACTTTCGTCGTGAGAGTTAACTTAACAATTTCCCAAAGTTTCATGCTCCTACCTACACGGAAAATTGGAGAATTAGTGATGAGTCGGTTTTTAATATAAGAAAAACTATATTTGGGCCCCCGGTCCCCCATGAGAAGGAAGTTTAACATTCTTTTTTTCCAATTTTTGTCGGGAGCGTATACTAAAAAAATTAATCAAAGTTTCATGGTTCTACCTATACGGGAAATAGGAGAATTAGTGATTTTCAATTTTTATATAGCTCATATAAGGAAAAATCCGTTTTTTTGGGCCCGAGCCCCCATGAATGGGAAATTTAACTCTTTTTCTTTCCAATTATAATTGGGAGCATGTACTTAACAAATTTCCAAAGTTTCATGCTTCTACCTACACGGAAAATAGGAAAATTGGTGATTTTCAATTTTTATAGAGCCCAAAAAAGGAAAAAAATGTTTTTTGTAATGAGGGAGTACCCAACAACTTCCCAAAGTTTCCGACTTCTACTCACACGGAAATAGGAAAATTGGTGACTTTCAATTTTTATAGAGCCCATATCAGGAAAGAATTCTTTTCGGCCCCCGGCCCCACATGAGCGAGATGTTAAAAATTATTTTTTGCCAATTTTCGTCGTTAGTAAGTACCCAACAACTTCCCAAAGTTTCATGCTTCTACCTACACGGAAAGTTGAAGAATTAATGATGCACAAAAAAAAATGATTTTGGGCCCCCGGCCCCACATGAGTGATATTTAAAAAGAAAAAAAATTCGCTAATTTTTGTCGTGAAATGGAACCCAACAACTTCCCAAATGATTCTACCTACACGGAAATAGGAAAATTGGTGACTTTCAAATTTTATAGAGCCCATATTAGGAAATAATTTTTTTGGGCCCCTGTATATGTATTTTAGTATTAAACAGTATTAAAATTATATCATGCAATCACCTAAATAAATTTATAATATGAAATGAAAATTCGATTTTTTTTATCCATGGGCACAGATTAATAATTTTACCTACATTTCTTATAGAAAAATTACGTTTGGTTTACGTCCAATTTGTTATACGTCCAAGGGACTAGGACGAAATAAGGATGTAAACGGAGAATCCACTATATATATATACGGGTACCCGGGTTACCCGTTCAAAACATCGCATAATTTTCCCCGTCATACAGCTACACTATGCAACCAAGCCACCTTCCATGCACCTTATTTCTCACAGTAACCACACGGCCGACGTCTAAAAGTGACGTCACGTGATTTTGGTCGATTTATACCCCCCCCCCCCATTGTCACAAAACCTTAAAATTCCCCCCACCCATAAAAGCCGTACCTCCTTTTTAAAAATGACGATTTGAGAATTAACTTTATTGTCCCTTAAGTTTGTATTTAATGTGAAGTTGAACTCTATAAAATCGATACACGTGTAAATCCATGTAAATTGTCAATAAATAAATTGTAAGCATTCAGGTTTTTAAGTTGCACTTTCATTTTAAGTTGCACTTTTTGATGTGACGTCACATTTCTAAAACACACACCCCCTTCGTCACAAATGTATGATCGCCTCCTCTGTAGATGCAAAACGTTATTTATGGATGGCCTCTTACCCATCTTAGACTGTTAGTAACTAATTTATTGACTTTAAAAAAAATACAAATTTTGGTGCATTATTTTTTTTAAAATGGAGGCACACGTTGTGACGAACACACAAAACAATCGAATGGGGGGAGTAGAGGGGGTAGATAAACAACGTCTACCATCGGACATCCTATGTCGCGTATTTCAAAGTAACTTTAATGTTAAAGCAGAGATGTTTTTATTAACAAAACCCAACATGGCCTCATTCATCTCTATGCAGGCCCCGCCTCGGCCGACGACTTACCTATTTGAAACTGCTAGTAACTGATTAATTTATTAACTTTAAATAATGGCAACCTTGTACATCAGTTTTTCTAGGTCAACGCGTGTTAATTCACACAAGAAGCACAAGCGAATGCAAGGGGTGTTCGTTACATGAATGATGGGAGGAGAGGGGGGTGTAGATAAACAACAGTAGCTAGTCTCAATCGGCGTATTTCAAAGGAAGTTACTGTCACAGAAGGGATTTTTTTTTTTACTAACAAACAGCCGCTTTTATCTCTATCATCATTATTTTTGGCAGAGGACTTTTATTTTCCTTATCTATATACGATTCTTTTAAAGCGCCAAAACCTTTTGTGTTGGCGATTTCTGTTTCACGTTTAGAGAAAAAAAATGTATCCAAATACATTTCCCGTTGATATATATTTCTCCTTAGATCTAATTTACTGCATTTATTTCAAACATACATTTTCATTTGAAAAATTATTTCTAAAAAAAAAAAGAAAAGATAATTAAAAAATAATTTTAAAAAAGTATATATAAATAAATAAGAATGGGAGCCAAAGTTTGGCCTCCGTTAATATAGACATTGAGGTTACATTTTCACGGGTACCCGAGCGGAATTTTAATAACCGGGTAATCAGATGGCAACGGGTACCCGGGTCCCGGGTACCCGTTGACAGGCTTAGTCGTGGCACAGGTTTGTCGGTGTACTTGCTTAAGATAAAAGTCAGAGGTGACCGTATAGATGAATTGAAGCTCTTATTTTTATAATTGTTATGCAGAAGCGTTTGCAGGACATTAGCGTCGGAGGGCAAGGGATGCGGTCCTGCGTTTTGCTTGTTGGGTCCAGAGGGTCAGTATGCCAGATGTGTAAAATGTGACTTTATGGCTCAAAATGTTATCTCGGGGAAATTAAGGGGTCGGGCGCTGCACGGAACCGCAATTGGTCCTTTTATGTAGACAACAACTGACCTCTGACCAGACATCTAGTCGAGAAAGTTGCGGAGGTGTGAACTCGGGCCGTAACAGAGAAAATGAGCAGATGGGCTACTTGACCTGGATGGTGGGGGAATAGGTAAATGGTGGGTCTAGATGATTTACAGTTGACTTTCGGACAATGGGAATTCGGGGGCGGAGACTGACGAGTATTAGAAAGGACGCACTGATGAGAACAAGACACTTGGTTAGGTAGACGGAGATAGAAACACAGACGGGTAGGAACAAGTGTTAGAGTAACCATAATTAAAGAAGTAAGGAATTAAACAGAAATATTTGTACATCAGTCTTGGTGTTGGTTTTGGAAGCTAGAAGAAATCAAGAGTGTGTACAGAGTGAAGATTAGAGTGAAAGAAGTAGAGACATTAACCTTTAAAAAACAGGTTCCTTCCAATATATTTATATATAATTAATATAATTCTTTTTTTAAGTCGTGTAGCAGTCTGAGTGTGTTGAATAGTGAAACAGTTTACGAAGGAGATCCGTTTACTATAACATGTAGCCACCTGCACGTCAGAGGGAATGTTAAAGGATCTAATTTTAAGTTTTTAGAAATTAGATTTAACCACACAACACTCCTGAGAATGACTGCATCTGATAGATTTCCTCAATTAATGGTAAGTAGCTATGCAACATGTCTTTACATCTAAGTTAGTAAACAATTCTTTAGAAAATCAGTTATATTTCGTTTATTTCTTGCAGTACTTGAACACTACACACTTTTCCAAGTTTATAATTATTTTTAAATAATAATTTATAAATGTTTCTTTTTATTTATATATGTATTTTTGTTTCCATGTAAAGCGCTGTGAGCCTGGCTCCTTGCTGGGATACAGCGCTATATAAATCATCATTTTATTATTATTATTATTATTATTAACTAATTGATAAGTAGATACACAAAATATCAAATACTTTATAAACAAGTATATGTATGCTACCCTGAATATTAAAGGTTATGCGGGATTTTCCTCTTACTGCTATCTACTATTAACCGACCCAACGTCACTTTCACTTTCTTACGTCATCGTATTCAATCGCATCCGGGCAAAAAAGCGACTGCCAAAACAGCGACCGTCATAACAGCGACTTCAAAACAGCGACTGTGTCAAAACAGCGACCGTCAAAACAGCGACGGTCAAAATAGCAACTGTATCAAAACAGCGACTGATTTAAAATAGCGACTGTATCAAAATAGCGACTTTTTTCTTTTGCTTGTGATAATGCAGGTTTTTTGTAGAGAAGGGACAATATAAAATTTAAAATAATCAACTGATTGAACGATATTGTCCGCTACGCGGTGTTAGTAACAATTTAATGTATTAACTTTATATACTGACAACTTTGTACATCTTATTACAATTCAGTTTTTATGCTAGGTAGGTCTACACAAGAAACAGAAGTGAATGAAAGAGCGCAGGTATGTGGTGGTTTCAGTGCTGCGAGGTTCGCCATTTATGTCAACACCTTAATAACAAATTGGTTTGTTGTTTTTTTATATTTCATTAATTGATTTTGATTTTACGATTAAAAGTGTAAAACCGCTGTGAAAAATATTTTTTTAAAACTAATGATAAATGTGGTCTTTTCTAAGTATGTTTGGCATGGGAGTGGAGGGAAGATTGAATTTTATATTATAGTGTAATGTATACCTATGGTTATGGCGAGTGTTATGAGAATGTAAATAATGGAATGAGAGGCAGAATAAATTTAGGTATCTTTAATCTTTACAAAGGACTATCTGACCACGTGTATTTTAATAGTCCTATTACATCGCCACTTTGATTGGGGTGGAGAGATCGATTGAAGTCTACCGAGACCAGGCACTTTTCGTTGGCTGGCCCATGTTACATCAGGACATGTTACGAGGGCTAGACTAAGCGACGACCACAGGTCAACGTTTGCTGGTGAGATTTATGGGAAATGTAAATAAAATGACTGGGGGTAGAGTGAATCTACGTCCGTTTACCTGACCACGTGACCATTTTAGTGTATACGTAGCCTCAGTGAATTGATTTAAATTTTATTTTAAACAAAACTTTTAATTTCAATAAATACTTTATCAAAAGGAGATAAATGTCACTTAATTTAAGTAGCCGTCATCTTTTCTATTTAGTTTTAAATATTCCTTTTAATTCATTTATATTATTGATCTAAGACAAATTAAATGTTATTTTTAATTTTTTGTTGATACAATTTTATTTCACTCACCAGCTGTTTGTATATGAACAAGTCCATATGTATGTAGCATATGCTAATCTGCGTCATTAATTGCTTTTAAATTTTATTTAAATCAAAATATATAATTTCAATTAAATACTTCATCAAAATGTTTCTATTGTTTTAGGCTTTATTTTTTCTATATGCATTTATGTAGTTTTTTCACTTGGGGTCCTTGGATAAGTTTAAAAAATGAAAAAGGGGTCTCTGTGTCAAAAATTTGAGAATCACTGTGTTAGGTTTATGGTTGGACCAGAATAGCTTTGTGGTGAAGTCGCTGTTTTGATACAGTCGCTGTTTAGATACAGTCGCTGTTTTGATACAGACCTGTTTTGAAGTCGCTGTTATGACGGTCGCTGTTTTGACAGTCGCTGTTTTGAACCCGTGCCGTGTTCAATACAATGCGCATCACGCCAAAGACAATTATAAAAATTTATGTGTCGGGAAAACCCCATTACTCTATAATAGTTCCATGACAATGGCTCAGTCGGAGAACATCACTTCAGCGCCTCTGTGTGTGTTCGTCTGTGGAGTCAACGAGGATCACTCTAGTTATCCGAGGGTTGCTGGGACTGTTTTGACTACGTGTGCGCAGATGGCTGACGAGGCTGATCCTGGCACTGAAACTTCGGGAAAAGTCAGAGCCTCTGTACTCAAAAATAAGATACGGGGCATGTGGGAAGTAATGAACAACCGATTCCAGAAAAATATGTACCTGCTTTGTTGGTAGATTTTGAATTTTTAGTTAATATGACAAGACATCTAAACTTTCTTAACACAAATCTTCAAGGGTGATCAGCAGTGGATATCTAATTATATTCACAAATCAAGGCATTTGGGGAAAAAGTGCAAATTTTTAAAAGGCCACTGTCGCGAATGATGCATAATACAACACAATTCATCGCACTACAGAAAATCATGACATATTTTCCCGAAAGAAGCATCAATGAGCAAAGGCAGAGGTAAATTTCTGATTTCATATCCATGCTAATGAATTTCAAAAACAACAAAAATTGGACTAGCTATAAAAATGTTTCATTATGATGTTCAGAGGCGTCACCGGGGGTGTAAACCGCACCGGGTGAAACATCCCCCAAAAAACCCGTAAAATTCTGTATGTTCCTATTGTTTGGAACTGGTAGGCTCCGAAAAGGTCTATTGAGTAAATTGTGAGGGGGTGACACCATGAGCTACCGCAATGGGAGACACCAACCCTAGTGACGCCTGTGATCATGTTCATATACAGGCAAAGCAGCTATTGCTTACGTTTGTCGATCGAAAATACCAGTTGAAAAACAGTGTCCCATGATTGCTTTTTGCATTTCAAATTTTTTTTGAGAAGTAGCTTCTATTTAATTCGAAGTTTAAAATTTTGAATTTCACGATGGGACTTTCGGCTTTATAGTGTGTTTAGTTTTTTGTTTGTTGGTTGTTTTGTTGTTGTTTTTTTTTTCATTGGGGGGGGGGGATATTTTCTTTAAAGATTTGTAGTATATGCTGCTGGGGGGCGCGGTGGTCTAAGCTGTAGCGAGCCGGACTACCGAACCGCAGCAAGAACCCGAGTCCAGGGCTCGAAACCGCGGATCTGGCAAGGCCCCCGGGCATTGTGCTAACCACACAATCCCATGCTCGTTAGTGGTCAATGAAACTTGTGAACGCTACTTCACTTGCTCCCATGGACCTTCATGGTCTCTAAGGGATATTTATTATATTATTTTATTATATGCTGCTAATCTATATAAATACACTGGTAAACAGTGATTTCATTGCCAGTGATATTTGAATCATTTTATTCAATTCAACTATGCTGATTTAAAATATGTAAGTCATTTTGCTAGATTGGCTCTATTTTACGAGATAATTAAAAATTTTCAAATTTCAAAATATGTGTAATAGTGTTATGTATAATTAATTAATTAATATGTTAATTGTCTATGGTAATGCATTAGCAAATCGCTGTTTGCTCGACTTCCTTTTGTGTGTGTCGTTGGGGCAATTGCGCTGAAGGCTCCAACAGTAGTCAGCCATCATATGTATGTCCCATCTTCCTTATTTCTTTCCTCCAACACCCTCATATACTGATGGAACCTCTCACCTTAATCCTCACTAAAGTCTCCAAGGTTAGCTGCAAATTTGTCTAAATGATTTTGGAGGTAATGTACCTTGATGCTCATATTTGCTCCAATGTTTCTGAAGTTAGCGAGCATATCTTGCACAAGTTCTTTCGTAATTCTCTGCTCTGTTATTACCTAAGAAGTTCCGGACAACTGAAACAAAACTGTTCCATGAAGATGCTTGAATGTGATCCATGATATTAGTAAATTTTCAATCGTTGATGACGGTAAAAAATCCCAGCTTTCAGCTTCTCCGTGCTCAATCCGGGAATGATCTGCAAATATTATTGAAACAATTGCCAGATTCGTCCAAAGCTTTAAGAAATTGTTTCATTAAGCCTAATTTGATATGAAGCGGTGAGAGAATGATTTTATTTTTGTCAACCAGTGGCTTGTTGATGATATTTTCTTTACCTAGAGTCATGGTTTCCCTTGCAGGCCATGCAACTCTTGTCCAATGATCTTGCCTTGCCCTGCTATCCCAAAGGCACATGAAGCATGGGTATTTTGTGTATCCTTACTGCTGCCCAAGCAAGAAGTTTACCATTTTTAGATCAACACAAATTGAGCACTGATGCTCATAAAAACGGACTTTCTGCAATACTATTTTGATATTCTCATACTCTTCTTTAAGTGTTGTTGGGTGAGTAATGGGAAGAGATGCATAATGGTTACAATTGTGTAACAGAACACATTTCAAGCTTCTGGTGGAACTGTCTATAAAAAAAAGACGTCAGTCTTCGGAATGGAGTCTTGTAGTCCCATTTGGAGCAGAAGTCCAGGGATGTCATTACAGAAAACAAGATCTTCCTCTTGGCTGAAAAATGGAAGAAGAAACTCTATCTTTTCTCCGATAAGATGTTATTTTAACGTCTGGTTTGAGAAAATTTCTTTCATTGAGTCTGGACGCTAAAAGCTCAGATGTTTGCTTGGAAAGATTTAGGTCTCGTATCAGATCATTGAGTTCTTCTTGGCCGAATGGTTGAGGTATTGAAGAACTTCCTTCATAATCGCTTCCAATGTTTTCATCTGCCAAAAACTCCAGATCTTGCCCCTCGTCGGAGTCTGATGGTAGAAGCTCTAATAATCCAGTAAACACTGGTATGGGAACTTCACTGCTATGTGGCATTGGTCTCCTTGCAGATTCAAGATCAGGATAATCCCACTTAGATTTCTTGTGGCGATTGAAGCCTTTAAAATGGTTGAGGTATTGAAGAACTTCCTTCATAATCGCTTCCAATGTTTTCATCTGCCAAAAACTCCAGATCTTGCCCCACGTCGGAGTCTGATGGTAGAAGCTCTAATAATCCAGTAAACACTGGTATGGGAACTTCACTGCTATGTGGCATTGGTCTCCTTGCAGATTCAAGATCAGGATAATCCCACTTAGATTTCTTGTGGCGATTGAAGCCTTTAACATTCACAATACAAAAATAACAATCACCAAAATGGTCTCTCGGCTCTCGCCATACCATTGGTACACCGAAACGTAGACTTTTCTTTTCACCATTTGTCCACTGCCGTAGGCTCTCCACACAGTTTTTGCAGACCTTCTGGGGAGCCCAAGACTTGTCTTGGTCTACCAGCTTCACACCGAAATAAGCCAAATATGCCTGCTGCACAAATTCGGTTATATTTCTTCTTTGATTTTCAATCATGTATTCTCCACAGATGTAACAGAATACATTTTGATTATTTTTGGACCATCTTCGTAATGAACACATGATGTCTTTAGAAAGCAACTATAAAAGAGAGAAAAATTAACACGGGTGCCCAATATCCCAGAAACTAAAGCCAATTCAGCAAAAGCAGCGGCAGTTTTGAAATCAGCACCCATAAATTACTATAATTTCATTCAAACATTCTTGGCAATTCGAACATAAAATATTTTTGGGGGCTGTGATATCGTTGCGAACGAATATGTAGCCATTGCAAAAATTTAGCAATAGAGGCAAACAGAATGTTTAGTAACTGAATGGACAACTATTTCTGGTATTTTCTCTCAATTGCTAAGATGTCTTTTATTGCTTATATCAGTAGAGAAACAAAGTTAAACCCTTTTGAACTGTATGCCGGTCCAAGTCGTAACAATGTGGGGCAGTGACGTAAATAAGTCCGCGCGCTCCAAGAGACATGGGCACTAAAATGAATATTACAGCCTTATGTTATAGTAAACTTTGATGAAACGGAAAGGGTCTGGGCCTAGACCAGAATAAAACCCTTTGACAACATGGTGATGTATAGCAAAAAGTTGATGAATTATTTAAGGGCGTCCATAAAGTACGTCACGCTATTTTTGACCATTTTAACTCCCCCCCCCCCGTCATAAACTGTCACAAATCTCGGACCCTCGCCTAAAGAACGTCGCGCTTGCGTACAAAATATATTTTTTATTAAAAAAATAATTAAAATTTAACACAAAACACCGTGACGTCACACATGTCCGGACACCCTGTCTCAAACTGTCACACTTTCTTACACCCCCTCCCCCCTCTGGAGTAGGACGTACTTTATGGTCGGCCCCTTATTAGACTTTCTCTTCATGTTTTAGCTCTGTCCGAGAAAGGATACTCTTTTCTTAAGTAACAAAATTGTTTTAATTGAAGAAAAATAAACTATTACAAAATATTTTACGATGAATGAATGGAGCATGTAGATTTATCTTACGCTGATGATGTCGTTGTCTCGTTTTTAAGATTTGAAATCTTTTATAATTTCAAAGATTTAAGATCAAAAGTTACAGTCTATGCAAATATATATTATTATGGAATCGGCGTTTTTCTTTTTTTCATTTAACATGAACTTAATGAAGCACTACAGGATTAAATTTTTAAACAATAATTTAAGAGTGGTTAAACTTATTGATTTTCAACGCGTGCGAGCACTTTGGATACTTTACCATTATCTTATCTTTTCATTGCTTTATGTCTAGTAGTGCATTTTAATAAAGTTTTAAATGTTTATCGTGATAGTTTTCCTGTTTTCCTCAGACTACCCATTCCACAATTTAATTCACGTAGCCATGGAGTTGTTATGTATTTCCGGTGCTCATGTGTTGAATTACTTTATCTCTGAGGAGGATGTGGTTATCCTCTCTCTCTCTCTCTCTCTCTCTCTCTCTCTCTCTCTCTCTCTCTCTCTCTCTCTGTCTCATATATATATATATATATGTTAAAAATTATTCGTGTAATGTATAGAATATTTCTTCTTAAATCGTTTATATAAACGTGTGCCGTCTGCTTGCTTGCTTGTTGGCCGAAAATATTTTAGATCCCTTTTTATCGGCGTATAACACGCACCTTCAGTTTAAGATGGAAATTTCAGGAAAATAATGTGTACATTATATCGGCGTATAACACGCATACATCATTTGCCCCCTATTTTCAGGGGGGTGCGTGTAATACGCCGATAAATACTGTACTTACAAAAAATATATATATTACCGATTTTTTTAATGTAAATGCTAGTAATTGTATGTCGCGTGGCCGCACTAAATTCAACATGTTTTGTAACCCTTTCCCCGTGATCAATTGGAGCTAAAATTTAGTGGGCAGACTGTGGTAGCTTTTTTTACTATAATTTTTTTTATATATATTTGAGAAATAATTTTTTTTTTTTTTTTTTGTTGGATTGTCGTGCAATGCGTATTATAATTAGTATTCTTTTAGTTATGTCTCGTATATAAAAGGTGTATTCAAAAACTTTGTTTTTACGGGTTTTTTTAAAAATTAAAATATAAAACAAAGATTTTTGTAAATAGATTTGCATTTAAAGATGATTAAAGTAAAACACATTAATGCATCATCTTCTATTATATATATATATATATAAATCACACTATATCAGTTCACGTTTTTTAACTCTGTCTTTATCTAAGTCTTGAAATTTAGGCCGTTGTTAAACTACAATACATCCTAAGATAAAGCTTGTTTAAATCTATGCTGTCATATCATCCGGTACACTAATCTCTAAAAAAAAAAACTTCTGTCAAGAAATAAGCTCTTGTAATCTTCCTAAATTATTTAGGGTCTACTAAACGATTTTGAAATTTTAACAGAGGCTAAATGTTATAAATTATCTTGTTTGCAATGCTGACTGCTGCCCTCTTATAGGCCTAATGTTGTTATTTTTGGACCTTAGTGCAGCATTTAATGTGATAAAGCATACGCTTATTCTGTCAAGACTTCCAAATGAGGTTACCAAATCTGAAACAGACCTTCGTTTGTTTACAACTGTCATAGCACACAAGATGACACAAAATTTACAAAAATAAGGCTTTGATTCTTTTTTAGCGCATTTTCGAGAAGTCGAATGCGCTATTGCACCCGTTTTGTCCGTCCGTCCGTCCGTCTGTCATCACCCTAGATCTCAGCATCCATAAGTCCTAGACCCATGATGTATATATGTTTTTTGTATGTCCTGACCTGCCATTTGTGCATCAACACTCAGTTACTCGATCCGTTAAAAAACCCCATTAAAACTACCAAAACACATTGCGAATCGAGAGATAACACTGGCGCAGGCAACGGCCGCCATTGCCGGAAGTCTTAGTATTATCAAAAGTATTAGTTTTTTTTGTTGACGTCATTAGAATATGTGTAAAAGTTTAGAGAGTTTTACGTCATCATTTGTGGTGACTTCAATCAAGATCTTAGCGGCCCAGGGGCAGAAATTGAAAACTTTTTCGAAACAAGCTTCAACATTCAGCTACTTTCACCAAGATTGGCAACCACGATCTATCAAACAACAATTGACGGAGTATTTGGGCGATTAGCTGATTACAATTTAGAATGTTTCATTTATGAGTCCTATTTCAGTGACCACAAACCACTTGTAGTTAGATTAAGGAGAAAATAAAAAAAATTAAAATGTAAAGAAATGACTTTTAAATAAAAAAAATTTCAGGTATATTCATTACACAAGAAAATTCATAAAAATATGTCTAAAATCTAAACACTATTACTGATAACTACATAATGCTGATATCTAACATAAGTACTGATACATAATACGAAAATGCGCTAACACGTCCTGAGCTCCAAAAGGGACCAGGCTTAACATGATTTTTTAAAATTTCTTTCGCATATCTGTTTCTTGTTTTCTGACTTCTTTGTCAACTTCAATATCACTTCCTCTCAACGAGAAGTCAAATCAAATTAGATTCTCAGTCTCAGAAAGACTGCTTTGAAGCGAATTCATGTATTTTCATTATAAGTATTCCCTTCTGTGTTCTACCTTATTTAGATAAGACGAGGAAGAAGTTTAATTTCAAGTACTGAAAAAAACACCGCGTTTTGTCTTGATAACGCCAATTCTTAAATACTATCAATTCATGAAGTATTGCTCAGAAACTTCTAGAATCTTGTCAAACAATTGTATAAATAGGTATTTGTGATGTGGATTATTACCAGTGTGAGTTAAAAATTTTTTTAAAAAGTATCAATTATGGAGGATTTAGTAGTTTTTAGCTTGTTGACGAAATAAGACAATCCAGTTAGCAAGGTAACGTCCACTATTCTTATTCCCCACATTCGAGGAGTCATGTATCAGTTATGACCATATTTTCAAGTGACTAATCAGTGTTTAAGACTTTATTGAACAATTCTTTCTCTACAGAAGACTGCACCTTTAAGAGTCGAGGGTAACATAACCCGTCATTGACACAAAGACCTCCTGCAAGCTGGGCGACGATTTCCCATTTTCCTTCTTTACCCCTCCCCAAATAGACTGACTGGCTGACAGACAGATACTTTAGATTAGATTAGATTAGATTAGATTAGATTGCTATGGTTTTAAAATATGCATTCCAAAAACTTTTGACATTTTTAAAATGTTAATATTTCTTATTTTTGTTTCCTTAGTATTCAAATGATGGTAATATAAACACAGAATGCGATAAACCCTTATTTAATATATATGGGGCATACTGCCAAATGAAAGTACAGCGAGCTCGGATGCAATATCAGGGCTGGTACAAATGCGTGTTCGCTATGGACGTCACGAATCGTCTCTCGTATGTGTATGAAGGAGAGTCTGTACTGACTGTAATGAAAGGTATTTTCACGTGAAGCTTACACTGTGTGTTTGTATTTACTTCAATGTCATTTACAGATACACTCAACACACTCAGGGAAAAAATGTTAAATTATTTTAAGTGTGGCACTCTGCGCCTCGTGCGAAAAACGATAAATTATGATTGAAGTGTAGAGTCAAGAGTTCCTTAACAGCAAAGTTACTTACAACGCTTATCTACGAAGCTATTGCTAAGAAACTCTCGATTAACATGTAATATTTCAGATAATGGTTTGATGCTGCTTTATGCTTGCTTTTAAACACACCACACACCACACACGCGCACGCGCACGCGCACACGCGCACGCACACGCACACGCACACGCACACACACACACACACACACACATCAACAACAACACTTTCATATTTGACATGTCAAGAAATCATTTGATTTTATTTGGGTTATGTTAATTTCGACACTTTAAAAAAATAATTTTTACATTAAAAAACACGTTATTTAAATTAACACATCCATATTATATATATAATAGCCCAGTGGTGTGGGTATGTTTGTAACGTAACGCTCAAGAGATGTACCACAGTCTACAGCAGTTAGTTTAGTTGAAAAATCGTGTTTTGATGAGC
>MUZC01002656.1:544492-590309 GCA_002072015.1 Radix auricularia
GCTCATCAAAACACGATTTTTCAACTAAACTAACTGCTGTAGACTGTCGTACATCGCTCCTCAGCGTAGCGTTACGTTACAGAACCACACCACTGGGTGTTTATATATATTAATTTCCGTTTGGCGATCTATCCAGTTGTGTGAATGTTATTAATTTATTTTTGTTGCCCAAAAATTTAACGAGAGCATTTTCAATATTACATTGAAAACAAATCAAATAAGGGAACTTGCTAGTGATAGGGAGATGAATACAAAGGATAAATAGATGTAAAAATGTGTTGCCTTTATTAGACATACATCAAACCATTTCAAGCTCTTTCTTTAAGAGCATGTATCTGATTTTACCATGTGAATGATCTAACAGGTAGTTCTACGGCCATGAGAACTAGCAGCAGCCAATATAGCAAGACAACATTCTCAACGATAGTGACTCTACTTAGTTCGTCCACTTTCAACAATAAATCATTGACTTCCACTGGTGGGTCTCATTTCCAAACTCTATTCTTCTTTTTTTTCGTTTTGAGGTTCATTTTCAGCCTTGAGATTCATTTCCCATGTTTATTTCAACAGATCCTGTTAATACATAGCCTTTATTACATATCATGCTTATTAATCATTTAAATTTAATAGAAAAATTAAGGATTACTTAATCGTTATTTAGAATTTAAGCCTAATAGTTTAATTTATGGCGTCACAGGTAATCCTGTCAACGGGTATCCGCGTACCCGTTGACAGGCCGTGTGATTACCCGGGTAGTAAAATTCCCCTCGGGTAACCGTGAAAATGTGGCTTTAACTTCTATATTAACAGAGGCCAAAATTCGTGTCCCATGCTGCTCTTTTGTGTTTACTTTGGGCTCACGAAACAATTTATCAAATGATAATTTTTGTGTAAAATATATGCTGTGAAGTACATTTAAATACATCAACGGGAATTTTTTGTCAACGGGAAATATCTGTCAACGGGAAATAAAATACGGTCTCAACAAACCACAATGTATTTTTATACATCTTTTTTCTCTCAACGTAAAACAGAAATCCCAAACACAAAAAGGTTTTGGCTCTTTCAAATTATCATAAAAAGAAAACAAAAGTTCTCTGCCAAAAAAAAAATAAGGATTGGTCTGCCTATAGATGAAAGATGTGTTTGTTAATTTAAAAAAAGAACACCCCTGATTTGACACTAACTTTGCTTTGAAATAACCCGATTGATACTAGCTAATGTTGTTTTTCTACCCCTCTTCTCACTTCACCGCTATAACCCACACCCTTTGTATTCGCTTGTATTTCTTGGTTTAATTGCCAAAGTTGTCAGTTTTTAAGGTCAAACAAATGAAATTCTTGCTAACAGTGTGTAAGATGGGCTGCGACTTGACAGATGCGCAGCAGAGTGCAACCATTGAAATTGTGTCTGCTATGTGTGGCAACACCAAAGCGATAAAACGTCATCTGGCCGCTATTCATAACGTTTATATTAATAAACCAACTGCCGATCAGCCCAATATCAGAATTTTGTAGGTGTCAAAAAAAGCAGCACCATCGACCAGAGCACCATCTATTGAGATTGATGACAGTAATGCTAAACAAACGTTTGCATAGCTTTAGATAGTCTCAACTAAAGTTTCTGATACTTGATATTTGGTTTGCAGGTGATATGTAAGAGAAGTGTTAGAACCAGGGTAGCATGGGTCCCTTTAAGCAGTGCGGCTGCGATGATATTTTACCGACGCCAAGCGTAGTTTAGAATCACTGTGCATCAATTTTTTTTAAATATTGCACATAAAATGGACGTTTTCAACTTTACACACGAGTTGTGTTTTTTTAACCTTTCACACAGACCAAAGAAGCTTATAGAACATTTCATGGTAGGCAAACGAATTATCTTATTAAATACAATAACCTTTATTAACATTTTGAACATTCACGTCAGTCAATAGTTTAAAACCAAAGTGTTCGTATAATCGTCAGGAATTTAGTTAATATTAATCAGCCAAAATATTTTACTTGTTTTTTTACTTCCAGTACATTTGTAAGTTGTGGGTTGATTAATCGTTACAACATTTTCATTTGTTAAATTTTAAAACGATTAATGAAGAAATGAATCGTTAAAACCCGCAGCCCTACATTATAGTAAAAGGGATTTAGGATATATTCAGCATGCTTTGATTAAATAAACATATATTATTATTCAAATCCCCAGGAATAAGATCCCTAGACTCTCGCAACTCCGTAAAAAAAATATAATAATTAATAATATTTCTTTAGTTTCAAACAAATTTAATAATGGAAGGAATTCTTCAACAAACTTTGCCCTCAGCCCTATAAAAGTCGAGAATAACCGACAACACAAAATATTTTTAATTTAACGCAATACTTTAAAATATATTTTTACCCAGTGATTAGCACTACTGGTCAAGTGGTCAAAGAGAATTTGGACATGTATCTGAAGGTCCTAGTTGGCACCGCTACGTTTATTGCTGTTTTAGGAGAGGCTGCTTTCTGCATCATGGCTTTGATTTTCTGGCACAGGACAATGAACAGGTAAATGTATGTTCAGAGCTAGTGGATGCCATAACTATCGGAGATACTATACTACAACGTGAGTAGGACATTTGTATTTTAATACATCTATGTCTTTATCTCTCTATTTTATTGGGCTATGGATAATTCCACTGCTTGACAAAAATAAATTTTGTTGAATGTTTAGCCAGTGGCGTAGCGAGAAGGGGGCAAGGGGAAAAATGCCCCGAGCGTCCCTTTTTAGGGGCGGCCAATTCTTTGTCGTTAATTAGCATTTAAAATAAACACAATTAATTTAAGTCGAAATTTTTATCCAAATAAATTAGATACTTAAAAAATATATTTATAAAAGAAGTAAATTAACTGTCCTAAAATATATAAATAATGTATAATGCGTCTGCTAACAAATTACGAACCAGTGCTTTAAGAACATCGTGTGAAAAAGGGAATAAATATTAAACCTGAAATTCAACATGAGCTCATTGCAGATTTAAAAGATATAGTTTGCCCAAATAATCTTTCTTACACAAAAGATAAAAAATTATTCAATTGCATTCGATAGCTCTCCGTATATTTTGAGATTATTTTGAAATATATAAAAATTTACAGAGGCAGATGAAGAACTAAACACACAAATAATCGCATTAACTTTGTTGCCACACTGAATACTTTCTTTCGCCTAATTTTTAAATAAATAAAAACACTAGGAATTATGTTCTATCTTGAAACATGTACTTTATAAAATTAATGATGTCCGAAATTATAGTGCTAAAATGCTTTTAGAGGACTTCTCTCGGAGAAACTATTGAAACGCATAAAGGATGCTTTAATGAATTATTGAATATAAGCTAATATCATTTATTCGTTTATTTAGATATTTAGGCACCAAGTTACCTTGCCTATATAATATTATTACTCGGAATATTCCTTAAAATTGTCATGTATTATTATTATTTTTTTTTTTTGGTGTTTTTGCTATTGCTGTGGCATGGCTGTAAAATTTTGATACATAAAAGATCGTACACAGAGGAAAAGCATAAAACTTAAATTTCAATATGACATGAAAGCTCTTCTTTTTCTAAGAATAACATACAGATGCCGGTAATAATGCCGGTAATATTACTTTTTAAAAACAATGATCTTTTTATTTAGCATCAACATTATATACGGGGGGTGGGGGAGAGCTGGGTTTTGCCCCTGGGTTGCATATACACACGCTACGCCAATGGTTTTCGCCTTCATTTTTAGTTATTGAAATTCTATAGCTTTATTTCTAACATAAATAAAAAAAAATTAATTGTCAAACTTCATTTTGTTTGAAATTGCCTCAATTTATATGGTATGGGCAGCAATTAAGTTTCACACTCAACATTAGGTTAAATGAAAAAAAACAACTAAGATTCCTTTGGGAGCTTGAGCAAAATAAAAATTTTGCTTGTAAGCTTTTCTCAAGTTACAATCAATTCTAATACCATGGTTTCGTTTTTAATATTCTTGGTGAATTTCTTAGAAGACATAATTATGTCGGGAAACAGGCTTTTAAAAACAATTTTTAGTTTTTCCCTTTCTTTGAGAGGCCATAATTTTTGCCCTCTGGGCATCTACATCCTCACGCACAATACGTTACGTCACAATAAATGTCTTCCTCGTAACACTGTAGCTAAGTTCACGGGGGAGAAACATTTAAATGTCGCCTTATACACTTTTCAGGGCGCAATCTGAGCCGAATCAGTCCGTTCCGAAGACGACAATCTCTTACAACCTCTCACGTGATACCGTGCCTTTGTCTTCTGTTGTTACCAACCAATGTACCCAAACGACACCAGATGTAGCCCCTTATCCACGTGCACAGCCACAGCAGCGAACTGAACGCTTGTATGTGGCGGCCAAGAAAAAATCTGACCCTACAGAGATTCTTTCAGGCAGCTCAAGTCATAGTGATGAGCCCCAAGGAAGTGTTATTAGTACTTAACTGTTCTGACACTACTCACCAGACATTTACTCACGCGCATTATCCGAAAAGATTGTATAACTTCGGAAAGAATAGAAGAAACTTAAACCAAGCATTCTGAAATAGAAGAAACTAGAACCAATCATTCTGAAATAGAAGAAACTAAAACCAATCATTCTGAAATAGAAGAAACTAAAACCAAGCATTCTCGAATAGAATAAACTAAAACCAAGCATTCTGAAATAAAAGAAACCGAAACCACAGATTCTAGAATGGAAGAAACTGGAAGTGAACAAACTGAAACAACAGATCCCCGTTATTTACTGACGGGCTGAGAAAAGACTTTATCTATTTACTTTACCCAGAAACATGACTATTAACAGACCTAGTGCATTCCTAGACCCACATTATCAGCTTACTTTCTAATGATAAATGAAACTGGAAGGTTCTAAAATGTATTCAGTCCCAGATAATTTAGTATATTTGTCTTGGCAAGATCTTAAGTTATAACAGTGGCAATACTGGTCACCAGCAGGGAAAATTTCTAGTTTTCAATTGCTTGCTATTTCTAGTCATTTTTGTTTTTCTGTCAGTTTCAATGTAAATTTCAGGAAGAGAAAAAGATTATGCTAATGCTAAAAAGCTTTATATCGCTGCTCGGACTAAAGTACTGTGTGTGCTTCATACATGCGTCATTGGCTTACTGCATCTACAAAGACATACAGTCAGTGATGACACACACGTCTGGCTACAGTCAATAATGACACACACGCCTGTCTGTAGTCAGAAATGACACACCCGCTTTTGTACATATATATCCTACAACAAGGACATACCGTCAGTAATGACGCATTCGCCTGGCTGCATATTTCTCTCCTACCACGAGGGGACACACTCCTATCACTAAATATATCTATAAATCCTTTGATATACCTGTCTACAGTCAGCCAGCCAATGTACCAAACATAAGTGTCATTTAAAAAAGGGCACATGATTAGAAAGCCAAAAACGTGTCTATTGTGTGTAATGAAGAGTCACTGTGTGTAGTTGTCAATATGCAGTACTAATGTATCATTGTACTTTCTTTAATTTAAAATAAAAAAGAAACATTTATAATTTATAACAAAGCACAGTAGCTGAAAATTTAGAAACATTTTTATATGCAAGATGATCCTCATCATAGAATGAAACAAAGCGACTAAACGTGGAGACATGTACACAGAGGTTGTTGTTACCTGCCCCCTACCTTTACTATCATCCCTTGCCAACCATAAACTGTGATTTTCTGACTCCAGAGTTAGTCATGTTAGTAAAAAATTGCGAAAAGTACAGGCAGAAAAAAACATTTAATTTTGTTTTAAATGGTTCCATCTGAGATTTGAACCCAGGACATTCCACGTGAAAGGCTGGCGTGATAACCACTACACTACGAATCATATGTTATTCTGCAAGTGAACGCAAGAATCCCTTTTTTTTTTGTCATCCAACTCCGCTTGCCCACTGTGATATTTCATCGACCCCAGTGGGGGTCATTTGTCATGCTCATTTGCACATGGTTGTTTACGTGAATAATTAAAAAAATAACTAGATGCCCGCGGCGTAGCATACGCCGCAGAGTTACTCATAAATATTGCAAAGAAAGTGGGGATGAACAGACACAAACTACATCACGAAGAAATCAGAACAAAGCAAATGGATCCTGGGGGCGGGGAAAACTGCCGACGCATTGTTGTTCTGGAAACATGTGCTCTACGGTTAGTTAGCTACTTGTCACCCCCACCATGCAACACCCTAGTTTTCCAAACATAAACTGAAATCCGTCCCGCGTCGTAACATACGCCGCTAATGATTTAGAGTCGGGTAACATTTTATGAAAGTAATTGTTTAGGAGAGTTTGTGGCTACTTTTCTGTCACTGAGCACAACGGAGAGCACGAAGTTATTATGCCAATGTTGTGAAACATAGCTTACAGCCGTGTTGAGAAATCATGTTCGAAAAGAAATTGGGAAAGGAACGGGTACAAACATTTTTTAAAATAAAAAAGTAATGTCTTACCTGGGGCTTGAAACTACGACCTTCCGCGTGTTAGGCGAATGTAATAACCACTACACTACGAAATACATGTTATTCTGTTGTTCTGAAAGAACAAAGTAATTGACTTCAATTAAGCGTATTGTGGGCTTGGTCTCGATGATCCCCCACTCTCTTCATTATCTTTTCTTGCAAGCTAATTGGTCATTGGGGCAGGAAGACAGCTCGGTGTCCGGCATGGTTGAACCATGAAGAGAATTATATATATAGATTAAATCTTGTTTATAAAAAATAAATCGGTATCACGAAATAATATTTTAATTTTTGAGAAAATGGAAACACTTTTTGAAAATAGAATTACGAAATCAAAAAATTTAAAAACTAAATATACAATTATTAAAATTTGTAGTAAAATTTACAATAGATTATAACAGTTTAACAGAATTAATGTTTAAGAAACCAATGTAATAAAAACAAATAATTCAATTCAAATTGATTTTTGGTGATGATTTATTGTTTTATTTTTATTACCGATGTTTATTTTAATTTGTAATTAGCGTTTGGGTTGAGGATGAGTACGTTTTGGTCTACAAGTATAATCAAATTTTTGTGAGAGTAGCTTGGAATATATATATATTGGCGTAGGTAACGCTGCTGTTAACTGATGCAATTAACTCATAGTGTCATCTTCTTACAATGACTTTTTTTCTGTTAAAATAAGTTCATGATATAAAAATGGCAAGAACATAAATCAATTAAAGATAAGAATTAATACTATTTTAAAACTTTAATGTAGTTTATATTTAATTTTTATTTTAAAATAATGTATCTAAATCTATCATTTTCTTTCCTTAAGCTTCAACCTTGTTATTAAACAATATCCTCAAACGTATCACTTTAAAAGGCAAATACAGCCAGACCGGAATTTTAGCAACTGCTGTTATCAATTTTAGAAAGGTTGCATCTTGTATTCAAATATGTTTTTAGGTACATCTCATTGTCACTTTTTGTGCGTTTTGTAAACATTTATTTAGCATCCACTTTAAGGTCTAAATTTTAGCTTTATGAATTTTTATAGTTGAATTCTTGTTCCACCATCGACACATCATGGACCCTGACGGCAAAACTTGTTTCGTGAGTAAATGTGAACTTCGGTGTGAAGTCGTTTCCACAAAGATTTGATGCATGCATTTTTCTTCTATAACAACAAACCAACAATCACGAATAATATTTTACTATTTTTGTTAATTTAATTTTTGTTTTATCGTAAATGGTTAAGTTGGGAGACTCAACTAAAAATTTTAAAAGAAAGAATATAGAGTGAATATTTTATTTAATGGAAAATATTTTCAGTCATTTCCCGTATAACAATTTAAAATATTTCAAGGATAAAATAACTTAATAAGGATAACATGAAGGCCGAACAAATGTTGAACATTTACTTCCCGTTAGTAAAATTAAGATAGTGTCTTATTTTGGTCATCCCCCAATAAAGTCAACGCCAATCCCACTATAGTTTGCACCCTCGCGATTGGCTCCCTTATGCGTGTGCGTGAACAGCAGACCATCCCCTGCCAAGGTGTACACATCTGCTCCGCTGCTCCCTGGACATGTGCACGCAGTGTAGGCATACACCACCTCGTATATCCGCACGTTAAACTTGTGTACCCACCTCCCTACTGAAACTTTCTTGGGGCAGCCATGTGGATGAGAGACCACGATGGCCAGGTCTTGCTCGGTGTTTGGAAGATTCAAAACTTGATTGGCTGTGCGACGTGCCTTTTTCCAGATCTCAACTCCTTGCATCAGTTTATCTATAAGCTCAACGTCACAAGTCACACAAATCAATCGGCACATATCATTATCTATTTGGGTCTCCCAGACATCCATTCCTTCAATTTCAACCCACGAACTGTCTTCCGTGTCGTAAAACAGCCTTGCCGTGGAAAGCCTGGCTTCCTCCACATCAAACACGACATGAGTGGCCGTGTAGATCCATATCCGTCCCCAGACGTTGCTGGGTGTAGCTGACGTTTTACAACGTGAGCACTGACACGGGCCGTTGTCGTCTACCGTGTACTTGGCCACGTAGTCCACTCGACCACTTCCGATTCTGGCCAATGTGCAACCTCGATTATCATAGAATGGGTAGGGATCTTGCGTGTCTGGGAAAAACTGAGGTCTTTCATAGCTGGTGAATTTGACTGTAATTCTGACAGCCAAGAAGGAAGTGGCCCTAACGACATCAAGGATTTCTTGCTTCTGGTAGTGAGACGGCAGATGGCTGATTTTGAATTCTTTGGCGGGAATGAAGTCTTTGTGACTTAAATATTTACGGCATCGTTTAGAATAAGACTGAAGGTCGGCTTCTTCGCTTTCAACCATCAAAGTTTCATGGTCGCCTGCACATGACAAATAAACGTAAAATTTATTTAGCAGTGTAAATATAATTTGGGGTCGAGCAAAAAAAGTCTAAATAAGAGAGATTAAAGGGTTGTAGTTTGACCAAAATGTGTTATACGTTCGTTACTTGTCGATATTTACATTTACTTTTATGTAAAGAGAAGATGGAACAGCTATTAGAGTAACGAAGTTAATCTTGTTTTTCATGCGTCTCATTCAAAAGCCCTTCTCATTTCATGGCGGAAATGATAAGATAATAAATCTAATTATGCAAGAGGAATAATTCTAATAAATTGTTTAAAATAAAATCTAGTTACTAGACTTATCAGAAAATATTTATGTTAATGCTAATAATGCTATGTTAATTTGAATCATATTAAAGGATTTGACCAAGACATACATTTAAACGAGTACCTTAAAGTTTGTTAATCGTTAAACGTTATATTCCTTCTATATTTATGGTTAAATAACAGTTTTATTATCTTGTCTAAAAAATAATCAACAACTTTCCCGGTATGACAAATCATGTATATATATCTTTAAAATATAGTCATTAGTGATCCCTAAAATATCTATGACTCCACTGATATATCGAGTTGCAAATCCCCATGATGTTTTCCTGTCACTAGTTGATGGGTAACCCATAAATTCTTTGCCCCCATTTTCTTTATTCCAAATTGAATGTTCTAAGACAGGGTTGCGCAAACTTGAGGGCCGCATGAGAAAAAAATGAAACATCAATTTGCGGCTGCACCTACACAAAATTACATTCGATTCAAGTACGAACATCTCATTCAACAGCTGTCTCGTTCACGTCCCCACGATAATCTTCTGTACAGAAGGAGCGTCTGTAACATATAAGATGCGGCCATGCCACGTTCTTTATTACAGTGCCAGTTTAATTTTAGGTAGCGCTTACTCGCTCGTCCACTTCCGGTAAGAAATCATGCTTGTAAAATTGAAGAGTTACAAGTATTCATTGCGCCTTTCATTGAATCAGTGAACCTCCGATTCTATTTGTGCATTCAAACAATCTAACACTCTAAAGTCTATCACTAAGCTTAACCCAAACCTTAAAAACTATAACTAAACCTAACCCAAACCCTAAAGTGTATCCCTAAACCTAACCCAAACCCTAAAAAAATATCACTAAATATAACCCAAACCCTAAAAATTATCACTAAACCTACCCCTAAAATCTATCCCTAATCCTAAAATGTCAAAACAAACCATTTTTAAAAATCTTTTTTTAAAAAAACTAAAGACCTAATCATAATCGTGGATCGAACCCCGGATCTCCGATCAAAAGATATTTCGTACTATAAATACGACCATGCAGGCTAAACATTGAGTGGTAATTTTTAAATTTATTTGAAAAAATTACAAAGAAATAAGACTTGCTGGTAGCTCTTCAATTTTAGAAACATGATTTCTTACACAAACCAGACGAGCGAGTAATCACTACCAAGATTTTTAGTTTCAATGAGCTCACCTCTAAAGAAGTTCGGAATGTCTGCAGCAGTTTTCTCTATTTCTTCGTCGTCGTCAAAATAATCAAAGTCATCCATTTTGTTGGAAGGAATCTCTAAAAATAAAAAAGATTTTATAAAAAACAAACAACCAAAAAAACAACAACACAAAAACAAACAAAGACTTATTTTGAAAGGATATTTTAAAAGGTTAAATCTGTGACACGAATAACACATATTTTGTGTTTGCAACATCTTCTGTATTCTATAACGTATACTGTCATTGCCATCTTTATGGTATGGTAGGGCATCTGTCCGTCTACGAAAGGCGATAGATTTATCTTTAATATTTGTAGCTCTTGGTGTGGCTGATGAATCCGATCCAATCTCTTCTGCATTTTACACACACGAATGTAGTTGGGCAGTGTTGCCTGGGCTTTCTCCTCGCTCTTTTCCAACTGCTTCTTCCCATCTGCCATCTTTATACTGTGTCACATTTATACTGTGATTTTCACATTGACACTGTGATTGACGTGCCTTCTATCATTGATACTGTGATTGAAGTGGCTTCTATTAATGACATTGTAATTGACGTGGCTTCTATCATTGATACTGTGAATGACGTGGCTTCTATCATTTAAACTGTGAATGACGTGACTTCTATCATTGATATTGTAATTGACGTGACTTCTATCATTGATACTGTGAATAACGTGGCTTCTATCATTGATATTGTAATTGACGTGACTTCTATCATTGATACTGTGAATAACGTGGTGTCTATCATTGATACTGTGATTGACGTGACTTCTATCATTGACATTGTAATTGACGTGACTTCTATCATTAATATAGTGATTGACGTGGCTTCTATCATTGATTGATACTGTGATTGACCTGGCTTCTATCATTGATACTGTGAATGACGTGACTTCTATCATTGATATTGTAATTGACGTGACTTCTATCATTGATACTGTGAATAACGTGGCTTCTATCATTGATATTGTAATTGACGTGACTTCTATCATTGATATTGTAATTGACGTGACTTCTATCATTGATACTGTGATTGACGTGACTTCTATCATTGATACTGTGAATAACGTGGCTTCTATCATTGATATTGTAATTGACGTGACTTCTTTCATTGATACTGTAATTGACGTGACTTCTATCATTGATACTGTGAATAACGTGGCTTCTATCATTGATATTGTAATTGACGTGACTTCTATCATTGATACTGTAAATAACGTGGCGTCTATCATTGATACTGTGATTGACGTGACTTCTATCATTGATACTGTGATTGACGTGGCTTCTATCATTGATACTGTAATTGACGTGACTTCTATCATTGACATTGTAATTGACGTGACTTCTATCATTAATATAGTGATTGACGTGGCTTCTATCATTGATTGATACTGTGATTGACGTGGCTTCTATCATTGATTGATACTGTGATTGACGTGACTTATATCATTGATTGATACTGTGATTGACGTGACTTATATCATTGATTGATACTGTGATTGACGTGACTTATATCATTGATACTGTGATTGACGTGACTTATGTCATTGATTGATACTTTGATTGACGTGACTTATATCATTGATACTGTGAATGACGTGGCTTCTATCATTAATATAGTGATTGACGTGTCTTCTATAATTGCCATTGTAATTGGCGTGGCTTCTATCATTGACATTGTAAGTGACGTGCCTTCTATCACTGACATTGTGATTGGCATCCCTTCTATCATTGATACTGTGATTGCAGTGCCATCTATTGCTTAAAAAAACTATTGACACCTATTTCATCAGAATGCGTATTGGTTGACACGCTTCTTATCTCGTTTAATTGATAGCCTGTGAATTAATTACTTACTAAGTTATGCTTTCTGATCCTATTAATTTGTTTTAAAGTTTTCCTTAAATTTGTTTTCTTCCATACAACTAATACAACCGTTCTCTCAGAAAACTGTGAACACATGAAGACGTGTCTAAGCAATCTCAGCTGCTATGGTGATCAACTTTCAATAACTTTAGGAGTTAATTGTGAAATTAAGATTGTTAGGAGCCAAAAAAACATAGATATTTTAAGATCAAATTAGTTTTTTAAACGAAAATTAATCACGCATTGCCTGTAACATATATAAGACTAAGAGAAAAAAAACGACAAGCGTCTAAGACTTTTATCACTGCCATGAGCTTTCGTTGTTAGACCTCAAACAACGTAGTTGTCTGCATCTAAAAATAACATAAATCGCCACAATTTACAGTTTTCTTTACACGGGGGATTCATATCATGTCATATGTGTTTGTAATTTTTCTCTTTAAAAAAATTATTTAACTTTCTGTCGACATGGAAATTGATAATACATATTGTTCTCGCGAGACGGGGGTTGGACTATAAAATACTTTTGTTTTCAGTGATACGAACTTTGACCTACAATAAGCATATAGAACGATTAAATCTTTTTTTTCAGTGATATGAACTTTAACCTATATTCCAAATAGTCAACTTTCACTCCCAATACAAATAAGCAGCGACTACATTTTCTATGTTTTAAAAAAATGAACTAAAGTGAACTTTTTTTAACGATTTATTAAGAGTGACGGTTTTAGAAACAAACTATAGAGATAAATATGAAAATAAAAACTTAGGAATATGATGTACACTTTTTTAAAAAAATATGTCTATTCCTGTGGCACTGACGTATATATTTCTCTTAAATATCAACAATTTTTTATTTCACGCTAGTCTCTTCTGAGACATGTTTAAAATGCAACACATCACTCCGTCTAGTAAATGTTGTTGTTTTTTTTTCTTTTTACAACTTCTCTTTTCATCGTCACCACATAGGTTGTATATTGTTCACATTATCATGGATGTGGCATGTCGTTAACTATTGTGTAATGTGTATAATAATCGGGTATTGCCCTGTTTTAATGTGATATATATACACCTTTAGGTCCGTATTTAATATCTTGGGTACCATTTCACATAAAACACGCAATGACATTAGTAAATGTTCCCATGCATATATCTGATCAACACCGCACAGCAGTTTAGAATAACCACGCCGCAAATTTGGTAAATATTGCACAAAATATGGTTTCTGCGCAACTTTGCACACGAGCTTTTTCTGTTTGCACATAGACCAACGAAGCATTAGAGGGAACATTGTACGACACATAAATTTCCTCAAATTCACTAGTTAGTACAGGGGCGGATTAAGACTACACGGGTCCCCTGGCTGCAGTTCAAACTGGACCCGGTCCACCCAGCGTCTATTTAAATAAAATGATTGATAGCAGCTAAAATAATACTGTTACTTGTCAGGCAGGGTTTAATTAGAAAAAAAATTAAATAGAAGTCAATTTAATTAATATAAAGTTATATTAATCAAACAATCATCAAACTATTATTATTTATTTCAACTTTTCAACCAACAACTTTCGTTTGCGAACTTTTCTCATAGTGAAGTAATCTATTAACTCAATGAAGCTAAGTGCGCCTACAAGTTCCCTTTCAATGCCCATAGAGAGAGCATATGTCCCAAGCAACTTCAAACTTCATTTTTTATTCTTCTCAAATTTGAAAATGATTGCTCTGCGCGGCAGTTTGATGTCATCATTGAAAGAAACATGCGCAGTGCGATGTGTACATTAGGAAAGGGCTGTGTAAGGTTTTGCTCATTCGGAAACGCTAACAATTTAATTTTTTTTTAGCTCTCTGCATAAGTTTTGAGTTTCCCATTGTGCTAACTTCCTGTTCATGACCCTGGTTCTGTACAATAACTTTTTCAAAGGGTTCTGAGAGTACGACTAATTTTAAAGGAAAGCAGTCTCCAAAATCAAATGAATATCCTTCCATTAACTTGGCTGCTGTCCGTCGTGCTAAGTTCAGTCAGGTTTGTGAGAAAGCCAAATTTCTCACCTATGTCTTTATATGCGTATAACCGATGTTGTAGGGATGAAAAAAGTTTGACTAAATTTACAATTTTTGTCTTGGGGACAATTTATCTGATTTAATCGCATTGAAGAATGTTTATACTTTTTCGCCCAGGAGTTGCCCTTTACTTTTTTTCATAGGAATCGAATTCAGAGCGCTGTCTTTTAACAAACACAAGGCGAGATTTCAAGAAATGCATGGCCAAATTCAAAGATAATGCCCACTTTTGAAAGTAATAAATTCTTTTTCTGAAATCTTTCTAAAATTGCGTCCAAAATTTCTTGTCAAATAGCGACTTCCAGTTTTTTAAGTTCCTTCCGAAATTCTTCTGCTTCAAGTCGAGGGTAATTTTTGTCAGATGCCAATTTTTCCAGCGCTGCAATATTGTGAGGAATTTAGGGCGGTTAGAGCGCCAGAATATGTTTGGCCTTTCAGGTGCCGCTGTACTAACGGGCGAGTCCAGATGACCAGAGGTGCGAACTTGGGAATCAAAGGACATAGGAACTGCGAACGAGGCTTTGAAGACGGGAGCTGTAGGGTAGATGAAAGGAGCAGACAATTGAGAACGGGTCAGAGCAGAGGAAAGGGGGGATTAGTGACCATTGCGGGTTACGTCAAACCTACCCACCCCGTCTTACCTAGGGGTGGTACAAGATGATTGACAGTTGACTTTCGGACGGTTGGGGTTGGGAGTCTGGGGGCGGAGCCTGGAATGGAGGAACGCTCGGACTGAGACTCAGAGAGACAGACACGTACGGACACACACGTAGGGAGAGACGGACTGAAAGATGTAACCTTAGGTAGAGAATGATAGTAAACAAGGAAGGAAATGAAATAAACAGATATTGTAGTAGTTCTTGAGTCGTTGAGTTGGTGTTTAAAATGTAACCAAGTATGTGCAGATGGAGAACTAGAGTGCAAGTACATAGAGACAATTAACCTAAGAGTAAACCCGGAGCTTCACAATATTCTCATTGTGGGGCTGAGCATCTTTGTCATACAAGATTTTGTTAAAAGGTAACCCTGTCAGGTATTTTTGAAGTACCTGCCAACGATGAGTAGATCCAACAAACAAGCAAAGATTCAGCAGAAGGCAAACAAAATCTGGCTACAGCAGGACAACTTTCTAATGCACTGTTCCCAATCAAATTAAGGGAATGAGCTGTGCACAGCATACAATGAACAGCACAGCACTTCTCAAAAAGGATAGCATGGACTTTTTTAGTACTCCATGACAATCTTAAATTTGAAATTTGAATATCATTTTCTTCCTTAAATTAAGAATAATTTGGTCAATTTCTGATCCAGTGTGTGAATACATTGATAAGAACTGAATGAATTTTTCGACAAGACCAGATAGTGTAACATATCGGATGATCAATGCTAACTGGTCCGTGTTTAAAATATGTGGCTTGGAATCTATAGATATCAAAAACTATTTTGAAGATTTTATCTCAGTAACAATAGCAGACAATTCCTTTTGAGCATCTTTTAAATAAACTCTTTACTGTTAGTTGAGGAAATTTAAGACGTGTTTTCACGTCCTTTATTTCTATGACAGATAGGTTCCGCAAAAAATGTGTCATAACTCAATAGTTCCAGTATTCCAAGGTAGTTATGATTGCTCGGTGAGCCTAAGAGTTCATTCTTGCCATGGAATGCAAGGACACAAATGCAAAAAATTGGTATAACGCTTACTATTCATATAAGAACTTTTTTGACAGTAGAAGTTTCGTATTCATAATTTTTGCAAACTGATAAGTGAAATAAGATATCTGTTTCTTTCTCCTGACATTATTTTTTGTGTCCTATAACCAGACATTATAGAGTAAAGACGGTCCTTAAAACCTTGTTGCACGTACGCAATGTTTACAAAGAGGGCATTATTCCATAAAGTAAAAAAATGTGGGGGCCAGATTAAGGTTATAAACTGAGATTCAGTTAGGGGCTTTTTAATTATATGACTTTTAAAAAAAAACTATTTATCATAGGTTTTTTTTTCTCCTAATAAAATCGTAAAAGTATTGTCCTCACCCTCCCCCCCCCCCCCCCCCCGATGGGTGGCGACGATACATTTAAGAATTTTTAGAGTTCATAAATGATTTATTTCATCATTAGAAATTAATAAAACTGGATAAATAATGGCCAAGTAATATTATAAAAATGTTTATTGTAAATTATGTCCATACAGTACGTCAGTACGTCACGCAATTTTTATAGCTATTTTTAACTCACCCCTCCCACCTATTACAACTGTCACAAACCCTCCTAAAATACGTCACACTATCTTTTTAAAAAAAATAATTTAAAACACCGCGACGTCACAAATGGCCGGACACAACCTACCCCCTGTCAAAAACTGTCAAACTTTCTTACACCCCGTACCCCCTCCCGTAGAGTTACGTACTTACGGTTACTTAATGGATGGCCCGTACCTTGAAATAAACGAAATGTGTTAAAATATAACTAGCGCTAAGAAATTGGTGTCTTAAAGTGTAATGTTAAACAATATTACGTCATCAAATTTTACAGTCGGATGTCTTGGAATCTCGGACACATATCTCTTAATAACTTTAACTGCTTGTACTCTATTTACGTGTTGGTAAATAATAAAACGTCATCTCTGTGCGCCATTATTGCATTTTGTACTCGAAACATAATTCCGGCTTTTATGATAAATTTAATTTTGTTAATATTTCAGGGAAAATAAATGAAAATTAAATTAAAATATTTAATTTTTAAAATTTCTTTAAAAATTCATCGCAGGCCGGATTTTAAATACAATTAAGACGATATATTATTAATAATATGATGAATGTTGTTAATTTAACTACTTACAAATTGATATCACCCATACACACATTAACTAATACACATGAATGTATAAAAACCACAACTTAATCTTTTTTTTAAAAAATCTATTCCAATGATGATTGTGACTTTTTTAAAATTACGACCAGGCAAGAAAAGTGGTTATGGTTACTTAAAGTTGAATGTCAGTGGTCTAATGGAAAAAAATGACTTACTTGATTGTAACTAAAATTAATCACCTAGAATTCATACACACAATTTTTTAAAAAAATATATCATTCATTATGATAGTCTCACGCTATAAATTCAATTTTTAACGAGAAGTATTTGCCATACAAATTATATTTTGTTTACATTCTGGTAATAGGCTTATACACTGAGTTTAGTTACAGTAACAGTAACAACGGCCTCGAATTCATGTTGTAGGCCCTATATGCGTGTAGTGTGTGCACAGACAGTTGTACATAGCACTACGCTTCAGTGGTTCCAAAAACTGTTCCAGTATCATTCCGTTCGACATAAAATTTACAACCACCAGAAAATATAACGTTACCTATATTCAGTGGCGTAGCTAGGAGATATGCATCACCCCGAGCGATACCATCTCAGGTATCTAAGATGTTTAATTAACTATAACCATTATATCGTCCTGGAAATATTGAATATTTTTCACATACTCACTGCTTGGTCTAGTAACATTTCATATTCATAAAGTAATAATCTAATCACGCTTAGATTTTTCCATAGATTAAACAGCGTTTGTCAACCACTGAACCACTGTTCCGCGGTGCCGCGACATGTTTCCTGGTGTGCCGCGGGATTCAAGAACAATGACATATATTGATATATTATATAGTCAATATAGGCATATAGGTAAATTTTAAAAACACATTCTAATGGTGGTGTGCCTCGGGATTTTTTTTCATGAAAAAAAGTGTGCCACGGAACAAAAAAGGTTGAAAAACACTGGATTAAACACTTAAAGTTCGTGCCTTATTATAGGTGTAAGTTGATGCTTCCGAATTTAGATTAGAAATTTAATTAAGTTTTAAAAAAAACAACCTTGTATATAATTTAAAAGACAATAGACATGTTCGGTAACTTTTGTAGTCTAGCCAGGTTTTATTTTTATTAATTCGGATCAAAATTTTGTTTTCATAAAATAACAAATTTAAATTGATTATGTGGTTGGGTAGTTCACGAATAGAATCGCTAAAAACTAAAATCCTTAGCTTTCAAATTGTTATTTTTATCTAGTTATATGATTAGCAATAACAATTTAAACTATTTTCTTATATTATTTTAAATAATTACTTTTCATTAAATTCAGTTTTTAACTATTTATGTTTTAAAAGAAATACTCAAAATATTCTATCACTATCTAAAACCGTTTATTACTGTTCATGTTTTTAGCATAATTGTCATATTTGGTTGCCAACTTATGTGTTCCTCTACAGATAGTCACTGTTTAACAAGATTTTGTTCAATAATTTTATATTATGTCAACATGGGGAAGCAAAAAATGTAAATATTAGCAGAGAAAATCGAAAAATGTGCCTGCTGCAATCGCTCATCATTTTGCTTCTTGACAAATTGCAGCAAAATGATGAGCATGGTTATTACCAGGTTATGAATGGCACCGATTCCTTTAGTAACTTGACACAAAATGAAAGTGGTTGGCGTGCAAACACAAGAAATACTGTATAGTGCGAATTCGGTTGTTAATGCTGATAATGTTGATTCTTACCAAGATATTTTTTAACGTTTTGATGAGTTGAGTTAATGAGAACAACATGAACATGTTATCAGACACTTCTTTCTGGGTGTAAAACTTCCTGATAATTTTAGATCTGAAACAAGGAGTTACTCGTTTCCATGGGAAATTGAGTGTATTTGCAAGAATATATGCCAAATCAAAAGTATATGGGTAAGAATATAGATGGTTACACTTACCCGTTAGTGTTTTTACTGTTTACTATTAATTTTAAAGAAAATAAGCCCAAAAAATTGAAATAGAATTAAATAAATAGTGGAAACTGAACCAAAAATACATGAGGTTTCGGAAGATCATATGTCAGATTATTTTTTCAAAGCAAAATATCGCATGTTACAGCCTATGAAGAGATGGAACCTTGTATTTGTTACATTCTATCTAAATATGAACCATTATTGAGAGAGCAACTAATGAGATTTAAGAAATGAAAACTATTTGTTGAAGACTTGAATTTCAGGAAATAATAATAATAATAATAATAATAAAATGATGATTTATATAGCGCTGTATCCCAGCAAGGAGCCAGGCTCACAGCGCTTTACATGGAAACAAAAATACATATATAGTAAATATAAGACTAGTAAATGACATTAAAAATAAATGTAATTAAATGGGAAATTGCACAACCTGTTACAGTTTTCAAATACTTTGATATTCTGGCCATGAAATAAATTCATTTTGCTGTGTAGTTAAATTACTCTATTTCTAAACAAATGTAGCAATACATTATAGAGATATATTCGCTTATGTGATATCAAGAAATTTAAGCGTCTTAAGGCCAAATCAAAATGTTGATTAAATCTCTGTGATATTTATCTATTTTTGGCTCTCAACCCAAAAAATAATTATTTATCCTATCCATTTGAAATTAAAAGTCCCACCCCCTACATATTCCTCCCATGTGTTTTAATCTTATCACTCTAAGACGGCAAACCCAACCCTTCTTAGAATTAGTCTTCAACTTTTTATGTTGATATCCTCCTGTAAAGAAAAATAGTCTCATTAGATAAGACAACCGTCAAATTAGTAGCCCCTTTGAGACTTTCAGTTAGAACCACTGCTCACTGCTCACGTTTAGTGCAGCTCACTGTGCTTTGGGTCAGAGGTCAAGGCTGTGTCGAAGTACAAGAACATCCGTGCTTACCGTTAACTCGTGTATTGTACTATATTTAAAAATGATATGTATCTTTTTATTGCACGGGAACGATACTAAAAATCTTTGTGATTGGTTATATATGCATATTGTTTATAACATACCACATATCACTAGCAAAGATGGCGACAAATGTATTTCACCGAGGTGGTGAATGTGAGACTCAAATAAACACTTATCTTGTGTTCCAGTGTTGTCAGTTAGGAGGTCATGATTGTGATGCCATTGGCTAAATTTAGTAACACTGCACAGTGTGTAGGTTAAGCCCTATACCAAACTGGAAAATCAAGACATAGAAGCATAATAAAATTATATTTTTTTAAAAAATCAACAGCAGATATGGAATGACACGAGCATGGTGGTCTGAAACGGTCGTTTAACTTAGTGATTTTATTTGTTTTCATAAGTCAATTAGCAATTTATATTTAGGTCAGTAGCTTGGTATATAATAGGTCTTATTTTGTGCGACTTAGTTCACTTAGGGAGTAGCTACTAGTTTGTTTAAGTAAATAAAATAATTGATTTTAACTTGACAATTATCATGAATGAACTAATTTTAAAACGACAGGGTGTTTTCTAAGGGAGAGAATTGGGATTGGGGGTTGTTTCATATTTATGCGCAAAGTTTTTTAAAGGTCTTAAATGAAAATGAAATGTTAGTAGAGTCTATTATGTTGTAGTTGTAGATACTTGTCAAGTTTCCTGTAGCTAACGAAGTGTATAAATAGATTTAACTACCTGTAACAGGCAGGCAGAATAACAGCGAGACAGACGGATAGACAGACGTACGGGTGGGTGGATGGATGAATGACTATAAGAATGGGTGGCTGGATGACTGAATATATGGATGGGTGGATGGATGGATGAATGAATAGATGCATGGATGGATGGATGAATGATTAGATGCATGGGTGGATGGATGACTGAATATATGGATGGGTGGATGGATGAATGAATATAAGAATGGGTGGCTGGATGAATGAATAGATGCATGGTTAGATTATACACAGACCGCAGCCAGACAATCAGCTGATGACTTGATGGATGCATTAGTTTGATTGAGTGGATGGATAAATGGACCATGTTTTAAAAAGATAAGTTCTCTTTTTTTAAAATATATTTAGGTATCATTATGATGAATAAAATTATAATCGACTACTAAATATAATTTAACATATCACACAAATGTGCTTAAAAAATGGTAGCGTAGCGATTACTCGTTCGTCGACATCAGCAAAGACCGGAAACTATTTTTTTTTGTAAATCTGTATTTTGTAAATTGTTAATCTATTCATGCCATAAGGAAACAATAATGATTTCTTTATTAACTTTGTGTTATAAAGTTTCCCTTTTCATTTCATTTGAAATATGTGTGTGTGTGTGTGTGTGTGTGTGTGTGTGTGTGTGTGTGTGTGTGTGTGCGTGCGTGTGTGTGTGTGTTATATTGTATTTTGCCACACAGAGATAAACATTACTTAAGAATGTCAATCAGCAATTATTGCCGGTAGAGTCTATAATTTTTATATTTAACATCAAAAATATAACTGTTAAAATGCTTCAAATTGTCATCTGCTTATGAAGACGTTTTTTCTCTTTTTGCTGACTCTATTCCCACCGAACTCTCTCTTCCTTTCCATCCTTATAATACAATCAATTATTCAACTTTATGAGCGTATTATTTATTATAGACTGTGTTATTTTTCATTAGGCTTAAGTGCCTTAAGAAGTAAAACTGTTTGAAAGAGGATCCCCATTAAAACATTTACTACTATAAGTATTAGTGATTTTTTTATATTTTATAGAAGGAATTATCAAGGAGGTGAAATTTACCTTTTTAAAAGAGATATATTATTATATTTTGGCATTTTTTAGCTATGAATTATAACATTAATTTTTAATGATTAATAATAATTATTTAGTTCAAACTTTAAATGCAGATTATATTTTTTTTTCTATCACAACAGCACATGTTTTAAATGTGCATAATAAATTTATTCATAGTGTTATAAGAAAACATACGAAAGTTAATTCAAGTTTTTAACTAGCATTAAAGTTTGTTCTGATGGTAATAAACTTGCTATCGCTGGTATAAATCAATGGCAGCAGTGGAAGGCCATTTGCGATAATATTTTTGATCTGTACTTATGGACAACGCTTTGTTGTGTCACTGTACTTACGGACAACGCTTTGTTGTGTCACTGTACTTACGGACAACGCTTTGTTGTGTCAATGTTCTTATGGACAACGCTTTGTTGTGTCACTGTACTTATGGACAACGCTTTGTTGTGTCGCTGTACTTACGGACAACGTTTTGTTGTGTCACCATGAACATGGTGTCGATTATTCTAGTCCAAATGTGTCTAGTGTCGTTAGATATAGTTTAAATATTTATAGTGTAATTAAATATGGTCGTAAAATGTATTGTGTCACTTTGTTATAAGAAAATGTTGTATTTCCTTGATTCAAATTGTTATTTATATTTTGTCATTTTGAAGTACATGCAAGGGGTCGTCCATAAAGTACGTCACGCTCCAGAAGGGAGGGGGAAGGGGTGTAAGAAAGTGTGACAGGTGGATGGGGGCGTCCGGTCATGTGTGACGTCACGGTGTTTTATGTTAAATTTTAATTATTTTGTTAATATAAAAATATATTTTTGTACGAAAGTGTGAAGTATATTGGGGGGGTGGTGCGAGATTTGTGAAAGGGGAAGGGGGGTTAAAATTGTCAAAAATAGCGTGACGGCCCCTAAGTTGTGTCATTTAGATGTAGATACTTGTTTAAATATTTGAATAGTATACGAATAAAATTGTGAAATAACACACACAATGTGCTATAAATTAGTTTGGTGGAGCATGAGCGTTTAAACCTTTTTTTTTTTTCAAAACTCGCTTGGTAAATACATTCCGTTGCAGATGTAATTAAACTAAATGAAAGAAATATATACAATGTATCCTAAATCATCGGTTCCCAACCTGTGGTTTGTGACCCCCCCCCCTGGTGGTCAAGATCTTTTTTTAGAAGACCGCAAAGTATCGACTAAAAATATTCACTATTATCAAATTTGCTCTATTTTGTAAAAGTTTTATTGAAAATGACTTATTTGCCTGTCATGAGGTTTGCATGTCTTTTTTTTTTTTTAAAAAAAGACGTGCTACCCAAAATAAATTTTGTGAACCACTAATCTAAAACAATAGTTCAAGGAACACAATGTCACGAATATGACTCTTATATTTAACTTTTACCCTCCTAGAATATCCATGTAGCGCAAACTCGACATGATTATTAGTCTGTTTTCCACTGTGTAATCCAATTTACAAAGTTGAACCTTTTTTTTCATCATCTATGTAAACAAGAGAAAAATTGAGAACTGAAGTTTGGGATATTGCAAAATCAGGTCATATGGCTGTTCGAAACGAACAAGACGGGGGTCATATACAAATAATTCTTTTTAGTCATTTTATTAAATGCATCTTTTGGCAAAACTGTACGTGTTAGAAAGGGGGGGGTGGAAAAAACTTAGGGTGCATCGTGGCGAGGATGTGAGGATTTCCATGTGTAAAATAGAAATTGTCGATTAGTTTATTATTGTAAAATGCCTTTAAATTTAATGTTTACTTTTATAATTTCTCTAACTAAATTCTGCATCTAAATATATGCTATAACAGTTTAAAGCCAATTTCAATTTTAGAATCGTCGAACGCAACAGAGAGCTGTACATTTTTTTTTTTAAAAAGGACGAAATAATTCAATTTGAAACTGGCCTGATGCTTCGTTGATACGAGTAAATAACGTGTCAAAGATCAGATAAGAAGATTACAATGTCAAATCATCCACCAATCATTTATTTCCAACGAGCAGACAGGACGTACGCTATCGGCTGAATAACAAGTTATATTAAAGACAAACACCATAAAACCCGAAGCAAGAACACTCCAACCAATCTACTGCAAGTGCTTCATCAACCTACTTACAGTAAGAGCTTCTGTAACCAACCTACAGGTGTGATACACAAAACAACGTACAGGAAGTGTGATACACAAAACAACCTACAGGAAGTGTGATACACAAAACAACCTACACCAAGTGTGATACACAAAACAACCTACAGCAAGTACTCTACTGTCCAACCTACAGTAAGTGTGATACACAACCAAACCCCACAGGAAGTAACCCACTGTCAAACCTACAGCAAGTGTGATACACTAAACAACCTACAGCAAGTTTGATACACAAAACAATCTACAGCAAGTGTGATACACAAAACAAGCTACAGCAAGTACTCTATTGTCCAACCTACAGTAAGTGTAATACACAACCAAACCCCACAGGAAGTAACCCACTGTCAAACCTACAGCAAGTGTGATACACTAAACAACCTACAGCAAGTTACTTAAGGGTATGTCTTTGGGGTGCTGTAGACGATTATGTACTGCCACTATGGAGACTAGAGTGCAACTACTCTGGATTTGTACACTCCTGTGTATAATGTTATCAGAGCAATATCGTCGTAAGTATCAATAAAGTCTATAACGGTCTCCCTCCTCCTCTCTCTCTCTCTCTCATGTCCCATTGAATACTGATTACCTTTGTTAAGATTCGTAACCAATCAATCTGCGTAGGCTGTCAAGTGCCTCTAACCTCAACCAAATACATTTTTTAGTGTAGCGTCCTTAAGGAAGAAAGGAGACAGTGTTCAAAGAACAAAGTAAATGATTTTATCACCAAATAGCCTAATGTCTAACGTTACTGAGGTCAGATCCCGCAACACAGAAGAAATAGAAAGGGAAATAATGCAATGGCTAATTTACAACTAGCCCCAACATCGTGATTAAATAAATCAATTTTTAAAGGATCCTATACAATAAAAGGCTAATTTCTGTGCGGTCATCGTTAGCGATTGGTCTTTCAAACTCCTAAATACTCCCACAGCAAATCAGAAAGAATAATTTTAATCTCATTGACAAATTGAATACATTAACGCGGACGTTCAAAACGAGTTATTTTTTGTGCAGTTGTTTTTGGTTATAATTCTATGTTCTCATCTTAAAGTGTTTCAGTGTAAAAATTTACGCGACGTTTAAAACCATTTCTATTGGGTCTGTTTTTTCTTATCATTCAGTACTGTGTTGAAGTGTGTCAGCCCTGCTAATCATTACTGTTACTACTTTTCAACATGCATCCGCAACGGCAGCGTTCCGCCGCCGATTTTGAAGAAGCTACGCGGCGTATTTATGTATTTATGCAAGGCGTCAAGAACTGCGTCGCAACAGTTCACAGGACGACACCAACCGTCAACGGGAAATACACGCACAGCGTCAACGCATGGCCCGTGCTGCACTAACAGCTCAACAAAGAAGAAAATAAGGGAAAATGATCGTCTTGCACATCGACGTGCAAAAGTCTCTCGCAGCAACACCGTCTTTGCGGACATGAACAGGTTTGACGAGAAATTACACGTACCATACAGTTGCGGTGATCTCAAAATACGCTGCGAGTCTCGGATGCTAAACACTTGCTTGGCGAAAGGACCCAAGACAATAAATTTAGTGATTGCTGCTCTAAAAACAAAGTCCACATGCAACCAATATGTGCGTCTCCTTTAATTGAGAGTCTCACGACAGACGTCACCATCAACATCACAAAGACATCATTCAAAACATCCGTTCAATTAACAATGCTTTGGCATTTGCTTCCATGGGTGCGCAACCTTTTATTACATTACAGGTATCTGAACAATAACAGGTGGACTGAAAGGATTAGCATTCTTGACCCTAACCTTGAACCAAAGGTATATCCTTTACTATTTCCTTTCAGCAATCCAGGTTGGGCTCGAGATTTAAAGTTAATGAACTACCACCATGCAACATTACAAAACATTCATTCCACGAATGGCCCCAGCCGTAAATCATAGGATAAGCATAACACAACTTCAATACTACAGTCACAGCTTTGCTATCAGAGATGGATTTTTAACCCGTTCCTTAGTACCGGAAAACTGACTCAGCAATACTTCGTAGATGCATCCGTCAAAACTAAAGGCAACAAGCTTAAGTACAATCGACAAAAGCAAACAAATTTGAGATTGGAAATTATACCGGTTCATTTGATTACATTCTTGCTACAGCAGCCGATGAAGGTATTCGTCCGGGAAAACCTGTTATTCTTCCTTCATGTTTTCAAGGAAGTTCCAAAATATGGTTCAACACTACTAGGATGCAATGACCATTCTTGAAGATGCTAACCATTACCCTGTCGAGTTCTTAATAAAGTAAACTTTGGAGCCGTACATTAAGTACGTCACGCTATTTTTGACAATTTTTAACTCCCCCTCCCCCCCCGTCACAAACTGTCACGAATCTCGGACCTTCCCCCCCCCCTCCAAAGTACGTCACACTTTGGTACAAAAATATATTTTTTATTTACAAAATAATTAAAATTTAACATAAAACACCGTGATGTCACACATGGCCGGCCTACCCCGTCCCCCCTGTCACAAAATGTCACACTTTCTTACACCCCTCCCCCCTCTGAAGCGCGACGTAGTATATGGATGGCCCCTTTCACCATTAGGAATACCTCTACATATCTTAAATATAAAAGTTGGAGCAATTATCATTCTACTACGCAATTTCATCCCAAAGCGAGGACTTCGTAATGGGATTAAATCGTTGAAACAACACATCATCATTGCCAAATTACTCACTGGCCGTGCAGCAGCGACTTAGCCCCTGCAAACACAGATCTACCTTTTGTTTTACGGAGACGACGGTTAAAATCACACTGGCTTCGCCATAACCATCAACAAGTCTCAAGGGCAAACTCTAGATAAAGTCGGCATATATTTGACCGAACCAGCCTTCATTCATGGACAACTGTATGCTGCCTTTTCACGCATCCGTACTTCATCTGACATTGCTGTGAAGCTTTCAGCGGGAAGGACCAAATGCAACTTAGTCAATGGTAGCGATGCATGCTTCACGAAAAATTTCGTCTTCAAGGAAATTCTTGATATTTAACAGTGAATTATATATACCGCCGTGCACAGTAGGGGCAACCGAAGGCAAGGTGGGCCAACAAGCAAAACGGGGGTCCACACCCTTGCCCTGCGATGCCAATGTCATGCAAACGTCTCTACATAACAACTACCAAAATAGAGCGTCCAATTCATAAGCAACAGCTATATGGTCATCTCTGACATTTATGGTAACCAAGTACACCAACAGACCTGCCCTTTGACCTGGTGATGTTTCATTTTCAATCTGGAGGTAGTTGATGTGAATGTTGTGTTACTAATATCTGAATAAAAACTTTCATATTTGAACTACATGGTTTAGTAACTAACAACCCGCGTATAGCACCGCTCCTACCACACCACTCTCACTGTAGTTTCCTACCATGTCACCTTACTCTTATTCCCGTCCTTGGACGGGCTTTGTGTCTAGTGTGTAAATAACGTTCGTTAACCCTTGATTGTTGAGTTGAGCCTTCTCGTCTATGAGGGACATCAACCGATCATTGTCGGCGTCTGCACTTCCTCACGAATAAAAATCCTAAACGAGATCTCCAGGCATCTCTATCCTGGGCCAGTTTCTCCAGGATCTTCCATTCATGACCAATTATTTTGATGTCTGCCTCCAATTCTCGGCACCAAGTGTTTCTTGGACGGCCTTTTTTCCGTTTACCCTGTGGGTTCCATTTCAGGGCTTGCCTTGTTGTATTAGAAGCAGGTTTTCTTAGTGTATGACCGATCCACCTCCATTGCTTTTGAAGAATCTCTTCCTCCATGGGCTTCTGTTTTGTCCGCTGCACCAGTTCACGGTTGCTGATTTTGTCCGGCCAGAGAATTCTGAGAATCCTTCCTAGACAATTGTTGATGAAGGACTGGGTTCTGGTAAGGTTAACAGCCGTTGTTCTCCATGTCTCAGCTCCATATAGCAGCACAGGTTTCACCGTAGCTTTGAAAATTCGTACTTATTCAGTGGTACCTAAGCACACGTCTGCTTTGTGACTTATGTTTGGGGGTTGGGGCTAACTTTTTATGACAACATGAGAGAAGGGGGGCGGGGGGGAATCGGCCAAAATCAAAATGTCTCGCGTCAAAACAGGACATATACCAAGTTGGTTTATATATATATATGATATATATATATAAGGGCTGCGGAAATTACAATTAATTTCTCGATTAATTGATAAAAAATTATCGATTAAAATTGCTCTAATAGATAAAATTGTGATTAAAATTAAATAAAGTTTTTTTAAAAAAAAATATGTTGAAAGTGTAAACTTTAAAATATGCTGTTTTATAAGTAATATAAGCAAAATGATATAAAAATTATTTTCTTCAACTTAATTAACTATAACAAAATTTAAATTCATTGACAATATATTTAACTACTTATATTTAAAGATATCTCCTAACAATATTTTTTTTAAAAATTAAATACTTAAGTTATGGGTATTTTAAAAAGGGACATACATTTACATAGTAAAGAAGGGATTGTTAGGTCTTAGGAAAAAATACATAGCCTTTGAATAAATTGGGATAAAAAGATGATTCATCAAACAATTTCTATACAGCTGTATTATTTTTTATATTTTAAAAATTAAATTGAAATCTTTACCCAAGTGTCTAAACTTTGATGTGTTATTTGCTTATTTTTATTGTTAACTATGTTTTAAAAATACTGATTTTTTATAAAATGTTATAGTTAAATATTAAGTTAAACTAAAACTTGCAATAAGTTTATTATAAATTCTTATTCTTTTTTTTTTTTAATTTTTAAAAAAATTTTAACAATTGTAATTGTAATAAGTTTTAATATATATATTTTTTTATAACTCAGTCGACCTTTATGTAACATGCCTTGAGAAATGAGATTTTCAATACTTTCCATTGATAATATGCAATTTTTTTTCCATCGTACGCATAAACTTGATTTCATTTTTAATTTGTATTGCTTTTTAAATACGGCTGCGAAAATTATCGATTAATTTCTCGATTAATCGGTAAAATTTTTATCTATTAAAATTATTTTAATCGATAAAATAGCGATTAAAATTAAGAATTATGCTGTACATAGCATTATTAATTTTAAATAAATCATTAATTATTAATAATTAACAATAGTTTGCTTTTTTACGTACAAACTTCTCCATTAAAAAAAAAAAGATGCTTAAAGAGTTATCTTTAAAATAAGCTGTTTTATATGGAAAATGATTTTAAAAATTAAACATTGTTTCTACTTAATTAACAATGACAAAATTTAAATTCATTGACATATTTAACTACTTATATTTAAATTAAAAAATATCAAGTGACTGTTTTTGTTACTTCCCCTGAAATTTTCAGTTTAATAAATCGATAACAGCCCTTATTTTAAACAAATAAAATTTAGTTCAGAATATTGTTGTTTTTTTTTTTTTAGTCTTTATGACAGGGGAAATAACTCAATATAACAAAAAAGTCAATTGCCAGTTTTTGTTACTTCCCTTTAAATTTTCAGTTTAATGACCTCATACATATGCCATTAAAGAGTCCTCGATGAAAGTGCGACGACTAATGGGCGCAAACATTAGAGCGCTATTCTGTGTTGGTAGTTTATCTTGAAACATTAGAATCTACTTGAAAGATCGCCTCCAATCTTCATCTGCGCTCTTTTGTTGTGTACTAATTTACGGGTCACGTCACGAAATTAATTAGTAACACTAAGCAGTGGCATCACTAGTGGGTGCGAGGTGTGCTTATCGCACCGGATGACACCATCCCATGGGGTGACACGATAATGTAAAATTCTGTATGTTACTGTTATTTGGCACTGGAAGACATGGAGGAGTTACATGGGTTAAGTCGTGAGCAATGTTCCCTTTAAGCTGCACGGCAAGGCAGCTATTTCAACAAGGCCGCGCAGCAGTTTAGAATACCACGCAGCAAATTTAGTAAAATAGTGCACACAAAATGAATGCTGTGTAACTTTACAAACGATTGATTATTTTTGTTTACTTTTTACACGGACCAACTAACCTTAGAGGGAACATTGGTTGTGCGTGGTGACACCATGAGCTATCTCCCCGGCTGACACCAACCCTAGTGACGCCTCTGGCTGGCGTGTACAAAAAAAAAGGGGGGGGGCAAAAATTATCGGACTGCATTCCAGTGGCTCTGCGAATGGCTGCACAACAGAATGCATGAATTTTTATTTTTTTTTAGTGTGGTTTGCTACTCCTGGAAATTCACGAAAGGACGTCGAAATGTTTACCGCACTATTGATTTATACCAATATTTTCTAATTTATTTATATTTATAAACGTCTTTTTTTCCTCACTCCAGCCAATTACTGCCTAAAGAAACATGACAGAGGTAACTGTAAGAGCAACTATCTCAGATTCTACTATAACGTAGATATAAGAAACTGCAAGAGATTCTTTTATGGTGGTTGTGGTGGAAACGAAAACAATTTTATAACATACAAGACGTGTATGAATATATGCCTTCAACGGGGCCAGATTGGACCTGATCGTTAAATGTAACCCAGATGCTTTACTGTGTATGTCATATTGCTGAAAATGCTTGATTTTTCCTACAAGATTCATGTCCACATCTTCAGGCTTAGTTTGGCATAAGAGCTTACTCAATCCCAAATGTCTTCTTCCGTAAGTTCTATTTTGCTGAAGTGAAAACATTTTTTCAGCATCATTGTATAATTAGGCTAAGTGTGCAAGACTTGACTTTAATCACACGTAAAAATCATTTAGATTCTGAACATGTCTCCTGGCCCTATGTTCTTCGTCATTATTGCTTTGCTTAATTTATATGTATTTCTTGTAATTAATATCAGACAATTTTTCCTATGCTTTTTGAAGAACTTGATCGAGAATATCTATTATAATTACGATGTATTTTTGGCACATTTAATTAATACATGATATTAGAACAACCGCAGTGCGAATGTCTCGAGACCAACAATGGTCAGTCTTCCTTGCATGCTCCTGGCGAATTATATCTATCTAGATGTTCTATATGTACTTGAGTGGTGGCTTTAATTTCTACAGGCATACACTAAACTAAGTGGGGAGTACAGCAGAACATTTCTAATGTAACAACCATGAAATACGCTCCATCGTTTTCTTCTCTATTGTGCATCTAGTTGCGGTGCACATAGTGCGGCGCGGGTGTGTAAGCTACTACATGTCCAAAATGCGTTTTCTTACTTGCTCTAGTTTCTGGCAAATTATATATGTGAGTAACACAGCCCGTCTAATGACGTTCCGCCGTCGTTTCGGTGTCACGTTGATTGATTAACAATAGTGACACACTTCAAGATGGGAACACAGCACTAAATGAAGACAAAAATTCTGCACCAAAAATAACTCGTTTTGAGCGTAATTTTGCTCAATATGTAAATTATTTTATTAATTTTTCTCCGCTAGTGATTAGCTAGAGGATTCTGTAGAAATTTGAGGGACTAATCACTACTATCGATTACCGCACATTATATAGGATATACATATATATCCTCCTATATAATAAAAGGCAAATTTCTGTGCAGTCATCGATAGCGATTGTTCCTTCAAGAATCAAACTCCTGAAGACTCTAACAGCCAATAAGAAAAAAATGTCATATTGAACAAGTTTACGCAGACATTGAAAGCGAGTTAGTTTTTGTGCAGTAATTTTTCCAAGACTTTATTTTGAGCGGTTCGCTTTCAAAATTATTATATATTTTAAACTACGGTACGCACATTTTCGTGTATGCATAATAATTTAAGTTTAAGCTGTGGCTTTTTAGCGCATTTTCGAGAAGTCGAATGCGCTATTGCACCCGTTTTGTCCGTCCGTCCGTCCGTCCGTCATCACCCTTGATCTCAGCATCCATAAGTCCTAGACCCATGAGGTATATATGTTTTTTGTATGTCCTGACCTGCCATTTGTGCATCAACACTCAGTTACTCGATCCGTTAAAAAACCCCGTTAAAACTACCAAAAAATATTTCGAATCGAGAGGTAACACTAGCGCAGGGAACGGCCGCCATTGCCGGAAGTCGAATACATAGTTTTTCAAGCATTGAAGAGTGGTGCGAAAGCGTGCAAAAGAATTAGTTTTTTTTTTAGTTGACGTCATTAGAATATGTGTAAAAGTTTAGAGAGTTTTACGTCATCATTTGTGGTGACTTGTAGTTAGATTAAAGAGAAAATAAAATTTTTTAAAATGTAAAGAAATGACTTTTAAATTAAAAAAATGTCAGGTATATTCATTACACAAGAAAATCTAAACACAATTACTGATAACTACATAATACTGATATCTAACAAATGTACTGATACATAATACGAAAATGCGCTAACACGTCCTGAGTTCCAAAAGGGACCAGGCTTAACATGATTTTTTTAAATGTAAAGAAATGACTTTTAAATAAAAAAAATGTCAGGTATATTCATTACACAAGAAAATTCATAAAAATATGTCTAAAATCTAAACACAATTACTGATAACTACATAATTCTGATATCTAACATAAGTACTGATACATAATACGAAAATGCGCTAACACGTCCTGAATTCCAAAAGGGACCAGGCTTAACATGATTTTTTACAAGTACTTTCTTTATTTTATAGATACGTAAAAAATGTTTCATTGCAACTGTCACACGATGCAAGGGGTTTACTTTTTTAAACGTGTAAATAAAGTTGTGAACCTTGTTATATTCTGTTGTGATACATACTTTGTTATTAATTTAAAATTCTAATTATGTAATTAATGTGTGAATTTTACGTGGAAAGCAATGTAGAGATAATAATAAACGCATATATAACTAAATGTTTTTCCTGTTGTAATAAACTATGGGACAGCCGGATATCCGGACCGGATAATGATATTTTTGCCACTATCTGGATGCGGCAAATGCTTATAGCTGATCCGAATACTTTCCGGTAATCAGTATAGTAAGGAATTTTTGAAATCAAATAAAATAAATAAGTTTATAAACAAATATATAAAAGTAAAAAACCAATAACCAGAAATGAGCGGTACGCGTTGAGATTTATAGTCAAAAACTTTTTTTTTACGGGTTATTTATTTTACTATAATGCATAGTAGCCTATATTGACGTGATACACATTTGTGGCCGGTCGAGACAGCTGTTGGAGGGAAGGTACAACATACCACTGAAACGATGGCCGAACATCCTTGAATGGGCTTTGTTGCCCGTATATATATATATATATATATATATATATATGTATATGTATATGTATGTATGAATGTATGTATGTATGCATGCGTGTGTGTATGTGTGTGTATATATTTTGTCTGCTAAAATGTGACAAGCCACAAGGAGATTTCAGAGAAAAACCGTGAGTAAATCCAACGAGTTTTAACATGTAATATAATATATTTATTCAATTATAATTATTTGATAAAAATAGAAACATATCTTATCAAAACATAAAACTTAATCATTTTAACTACTTTTTTACTCTGACCAACTGACTAGGTGACCAATAAAAAAAAAAAAACATTGGTGTCTATTAACATTTGACTATCTAGTTGAACAAAATGAACTCTTAATATATAAAGAGTGTTCTTGTGTTCATTATAAAACTAAGTTAAAAACATTGATTTATTGAGACAAGTCGGCATGTAAACATTCATATTGCCAACTTGGTATAAGTTATTGCACAAATGCAGCTATAAACACTTATTTTAATTGAAGAGTTCTGTAAAGTGTTGAGCTTCTTGTAAGTGGTACGGGGAACATGTTGACATGGGTTTGAAAAAGTCATTAGGTCTTGGCTGTAAATCATTCTTAAATCAAGGACATATGTTAGTTAAATAAAATCTCTCAAATTTAGGTTTAAAAATTAAGCTCTACTTGTGCAGAACATTGTCAACACTGTTCTTTATATAATTTTTTGTAACATATGCACTTCATGTCAAAGTTAACAAAGCCATATGTAAATGCTTTTAAGATAAATTATGATTATTGAGAGAACATTATTATTAAAAGAATGTTTAATTTCTTTCCTCTGTTAGTATTTTGTGGGTGAAAACATTTGTTTATTTTCCAAGCAAATCTGACTCAAATACATGAGCATGTGTCCATCAATTCCCAGTGAACACGCAAACAGACATTAGTTTAGTTGTCAGCCTGGCAAAGACATGCACATGAGCGTTTGATCCAGTGCTGGATGGGTTTGTTACCAGTATTTAGGAAAACGGCCATGACGAAGTTTGTGGAGTGACCAGTAGTGGACAGTACACCTTTGCGTTCTGATGTCTTATAAATGGGACAAATGTAACGAGTGCTGCTCCTGTCAATTTCCTCGCTATATTTAGGTCTCAGCCAAATGATTGGCACAGGCTCATACAGGATTCGAGGTTTTTGTTCTTCCAAGTGTCCACTGGAGACCAACAATTAAATTGACATGACACAAAGTCTCATCATAAAGTCATTGCAAATAGTTTTATTTACTACAATAACAAATGGTTTCCAAATCATAATGTGATAACCATTGGTTTCCTGGACTACACATCTAAATTTATCAACTGGCAAGTGTTTGTATAAGAGTGAAATACTTTGAATCAGTTTAATGGTAACATTAGTCTGTGGCATATAGTATGTGGGGTATTGATAGTTTTAAGTAGATTATCCAAATTACATGGTATTATGGATATTTATAGTGAGAGTATGTGGGTATTGGTATGGGTATATGGGGCATTGATAGTCAGCGATATTTGGATATTGATAGGAGTATATGGGACATTAACAGTGGTTAGTGGGTGATACCTTGTCTCTAGGACAAAAATCTGAGAATGTTTCTGGGCCTGTTTAGTACAGTATGATGCCTGCATTGAAAATAACATCTGAAAACCTGATATACAGTCGAACCCACTTACCTCGAGCTCAGTTAGCTCGACCACCCTATTATGTCGACGTTTTTTATTGGAACCGCCAAATTCTCTCTTTGTCTTAGCATTTTCTCGTCGTTTAATTCGATTTTTTTAAGTCGCTGAAACCTCATAACACGAGCACAAAAAATTGTCAAATTTGCCACTTAACATTGGTTATCTCGATCCCCATGACCAATCGCCAGCTTTTGAAAATGTTAGCTACTGCTTTGTTCTCATTGTTTCATTCCTAAGAAGTGGCCGTGTGCAAAAGCCATTTAACTATTGGTTAGAATTAATTAAAATATGTCAAAGTTGAAGGTTCAAAAGTTCAAAAGGAGTACCTAATTTATTTGTGTACGTTTATATAGAGAAGCGTTCGCTTTGTCATGAGTCATATATAGGTCACGATAGACCATTCTGAGTCCATTGAGTCCAGTGTAAGCTGAGGGGACGGACCCAAAGAAGATGATTAGGAAGAGAATGGTTCGGGGACAATGAGGGGATGTGTAGGTTACTTATTTGTGTAGCTTGTAAGGAAAATCAAGCAAGTGGCTTCGAAGGCACAGTATCGCTCAATCTGGGAATCACCGCAAAACGGCGTTATATTTAAACTTAAACGGTCTTTAAAAACGAACGGTCTTAACAACCTTAAGAAAGAGTGAAGAAATAGGGTCCCGATATTCCGATACGATTCTGATTAATCGTCCCATCATTAATTAACGCACAACACGTACATAAAGAAATTTCAAGCGCATGTTAATATTTTGCCGCCATATTGGTTTTCGCTTTAACTCGATGATCGGTTCTGTCGATGCCATTTTTCATACCCCAACGCCGTCGACTTAAGCGGTTTCGACTGTATCTTTAGATATTAACATCTGAATTTGGCAGCAGTTATTTAGGACTGTAGACAGGGCCTGTTTAGTACAGTATGATGCCTGCATTGAAAATAACATCTGAAAACCTGATATATCTTTAGATATTAACATCTGAATTTGGCAGCAGTTATTTAGGACTGTAGACTGGGCCTGTTTAGTACAGTATGATGCCTGCATTGAAAATAACATCTGAAAACCTGATATATCTTTAGATATTAACATCTGAATTTGGCAGCAGTTATTTAGGACTGTAGAATGTGTTCCGACACCTTAAAAAAAAAGTTTATTTCTGTATGATATTAACTTGATAATGAAGTTTTAAAAATGCATATGCAACCTTCAATATAAATGAATAGCTGTATTTATAAATTTAAAAACCTATAATTTACCCAATTCTGTCCCAACGAGCTCCATCCAAAAATAATCCATAAATATAAGCGCCATCTGTTGGTGCTTTTTCCATTCTGTCCTCAGAAAGAATCTGCAATTAATTTATCACATTTTTTAGTTTCATTTTAATATTGATGTGAAATTATTAACATCCTCATAGAGAAGCTTAAAATGGAAATTATTGTATATTATTTTTAATTTATTAATTGTTTAAAATAAATTAATCATAACTTTATTTTCCCTTTTTTTTTTATTCACATGCGACAAATACTTTTTAAATTCCGACAAATATTTTTTAAAACCTGTGAAGATTAAACCCCAAGAGCAAGAAGTTTTGTTTTGTCATTGGGAGCAAGCCTTAGTATTAAAAAATAAAAGCAGTGCAAATATTAAGTTAAACAATTAGATTTAAGTTTTCTACCTTTCTTTATTAATTTGTTATTTATTGAAATCAAAATAATACATTTGTTTACTTCAATTTCAATTTATGCCAAATTATTATTTAAAATTTTATGCTAATAAACTAAAAAATCTTACCTCAAAGTCAAAAGCTAGTTTATCTATAGGAATTGTATATTTTCTTGCAAAGTTTTGCATGACCCCTGTCAAGAAGGCTTGGGTAAAGAAAAATCCAGATACCCAGAAATCTTCAGGTTTGCCTTCTAGATACCATTTCTATATGAAATAGTGTAATCAACAACGATAATGACATTACACAAATATTGAAGGTGTTAATGACACTTTAGGTCATATTAGGACTATGAACATGCATGTATTAGGTACATTAATATTTATATTTAGTAGGCACTTTTTAGAAAAGCAACAAGAACACTTATATTATATATAAAAGGATGTGTAGACTAGGTACCTTAATAGAAGATTTCCTGAAATAGCTGCTGTTAGAAAAAGTGTGTGAGCTAGCAACAATAAAACCTATATTACAAGCTACTTAAAAGTTATTTTTTCTGTTCCTAGGACACGCACTAAAAACATTTGGTGAAAGGTCTTTCTCTTTTTGTGCAAACAAACAGTGGAATTCTCTACCATTACACATTGGCAGTAGTTAAACCACTAAGGCCTTCTCTACCATTATACATTGGCAGTAGTTAAACTACTAAGGCCTTCTCTACCATTACACATTGGCAGTAGTTAAACTACTAAGGCCTTCAAGGCTGCTCTTAAAACACATTTTTCAAACTTTATTTTCAAAATTAATGAAACATTTCTTCTAAGAAAAAAACGTTGCTTATGTGTAACGTACCGTCATTTATGTGATTGTTAGGATATGAACGTTTACTTAACTCTTAAATTTATGTTATTATCTTTATGTAAAGTGTTGTGAGCCCAGTCCTTACTGGAATACATGGCTAAATAAATTATCAATGATTTATTTATTATTATTATTTTAAAAGAATGATTGGACTTATTACATTAACACCTACATTTAGAAATCTTAGTCTTTCCAAGAAGTCATTGATATAACTGGCTAGTGGTTTCAGAGACGGGTAAGAACGTTTTGACCACATTGCTGGCTGTTTGCCAACCATCAAACTGCCGGCCAGGCTCTCAAGGTCAGAAGACATGACTACAAGGCCTTTCACAGCCTTTTGGACATTGACTAGGCTGGACCTCACAATAGTCAGAAGTCTGGTAACAGTGAACCAATGAGTTGATCAGATATTCAATAAATGAAAGGAGTCTAAATAACGAGACAATATCATGGAGAGTTAGAGAGGGTGGAAATAAACTGACATACCTATGGTAATGGAGTATACTATAAGCAAAATTTATAAAATAAACTGACATACCTAAGCTAATGGAGTATACTATAAGCAAACTTGATAAAATAAACTGACATACCTAAGCTAATGGAGTATACTATAAGCAAACTTGATAAAATAAACTGACATACCTAAGCTAATGGAGTATACTATAAGCAAACTTGATAAAATAAACTGACAACTGACATACCTAAGCTAATGGAGTATACTATCAGCAAACTTGATAAAATAAACTGACATACCTAAGCTAATGGAGTATACTATAAGCAAACTTGATAAAATAAACTGATATACCTAAGCTAATGGAGTATACTATAAGCAAACTTGATAAAATAACTAAGCTAATGGTGTATACTATCAGCATAAAATCAATAAGTCAATTATTCAAGTAAGCAAATTTGATAAGATCAAATAGTAGATGTTTCAGATGAGCAGATTACATAAGATTAAATAGTGTAGGGCTCATAAAATCAGATTTGATAAGATAAAAATGTAGATGATTCAAATTATCAGATGTTTTTGATCTTTTAGGTGGAACAGAAAATAAAAGATACAAACATCATAGGTCCACAATGTATACTTAAATGGGATAAAATGTCTCAATACTCCAATAAACAGCATAATCTATTTAGAAACCCTTGTCAGAGTAGAGAGTTTTTTAGTGGATGGAGGTCTTTTGTTAATAACATAGACCGGTTTTATGAAAAATACAAACTACTACTAATGAAAATAACCCCCTTTTTCAGACCATAACGGCCTTTGGGGCAAGTGAAATAGGGTTCACAAGTTTCTTTGATACACCACTAATGTAATGAGCAAGAGAATCTGTGGCTAGCACTATGCCCGGGGGACCTTGCCAGAACTGAGGCTAGAACCTGTGATTCTCTTTTGCCTTGCTTCGTCAGTCTAGCGCTACCGCTAGACCATTGAGCTCTTTTGTCTTTAACCTAGAACCATGCAAACATGGACAAAGAAAAATTGACCCATTTAAAATCACCGGTTATATCTCTCCATCTCCTGCACCAGGACAGTGTTCATACTTTCCTCATATACAACAGGGAACTTCTGAATGGCTGCTTCAATGTTAAAGTCTTTAGGAAGCTGGTGCAGAAAGTTAAGGATAATTTTATTACCAATTAGGAGACATGTACAAATATTACGAGAAAATAAAAAGATTAGATACAACAAAAAGAATAGGATGGAATAGGGAGATGGTAAAGAAATATTAGGATAGCACTAAATGGAATTGGGAAATGTTTCAATATCTTTTGAATTAAATTTTAAATTCTTACTATAATGGATATCAAATATGATCTCTAAATGTATGAGGTGTTTTTTTCAATGATTAATTACTGAATGATTTAGATACATTATGAAAATTAATTTTAGATAAATCCTGAAAAAAGACACAACATAAAAATAAAATGCTTAGTTATGTCTCTATCAAGTTTTCACCTACCTAATTTAATGATTTCTTAGTTTCTAACTAACCTGATAGAAGCCTCATCACCATAATTTTACTGAGCTATTTGTAAAGATTAGCTATTGGTGATATACATAAAATTTAAAGATACCATTGAGAGACTATGAATTCTTAAAATTTTGTAGAAATGGTTTTGTTCACCTTGCCCAGAATATCTCCCGCCACTGCAGCAAGTGCTGCCTCAGATCCCATTGCTGCCCCTCCCCCTCGACCCTCAGTCAGAAGGACAGAGTTGAACAGCTGTTTGGTCTCTTGCAGCTCTCTGGATATATCAACATTCTCATGGAGTCCAAACACTTCAGGATATTGCGTCACTGGAAGTTGCTGAAACAATTATTAACTACTTAAGATATAGATTCCTAATCTCTCAGGCATCAAACAAAATGTGTTAGCTCAGTGCGAGAATCAAGAAATTTGAGATTGTATGATAAATAATTAAATAGGATTTGATACAGTAGAAACAATTTTTCAATAATTGAAATATATTTAATTTTGAAATGAATGACAAAGAAAAGCAGGAGCCCGTCCCACCTATGCAGTGTAAATTTTAAGAGGAGATGAACATAAACAAGAAACATTTCTATATTTTTGGCTAGCTGGTCCATACTTATGTTTAATTTTCAGACCACTTACTTTTGGAAACACTGTTTTAGATACTAACTGGTGGATAAGATTTGGTGGACACATGGAACTTAATACGGCTAATAGGATAATAGAATCAGATATTATGTAAAGCATAAAAAAGTATATTTTATACATTACTGGCAATCCTTATTTACAGAAGATTAGTATGCACTATGAACTGCTAGCCTGCAATTAAAATTTGCAATGAAAACACCTTTATTTAAGTTGATTAAATTTGTAACTAGAAGAACTCTAACCTTGATAAATTTGACACAGTTCTCATGGTCTGTCCTCAGAGGAAGATGATAGTGGCCACTAGAACTAAATTTGTAGCCTGGATCATTGATTAGAGACTCACAGAAGAAGTCTCCCAGAATCGTTAAGAGACATCGTCTGTCCCAGTCATCTGTCACTCTGCCACCATAGTTACACTCTCCGGTCATGTACGTGATAGCATCATATGGAATCTCATCATATTCATTTATAAACATCTGTTGGATGGAACACAACGTACAATTTGATTGCAATGTGTTGGATGGGATACAATTGCAAAATATGACTAAGAATGAACAACTGGAAGATATTAGATGGTTTTATTTGTACTTAACATTTGTTTATTTAATGTGGAGAGGAAAGATAAGTTGATAAAATTTAACACAAAAAATTTTTTCCCAAAAGATGTGTTTTTCTGAGAGTTGACAGTAGGGCTGTACCAGTTTCAAATGTTTGAAATCTGGCCAGAGCCAGATTTAGCCAGATTTATGAAGTGAAATCCGGCTGTAGCTGGATAAGTAAAAATGGCCAGATTTGCATGAGCTGAAATCTAGTACACCCATAGTTGACAGCTGACCTGAAGTTGTCTAATGGAAATCCTGAGATCAGATTCATTGAAACCGTAGGCAATATTCCATCCATTGGGACCAAACTGTCTCCTTTCTTGTACCAAGGCATGGAAAAAACATATCCCAAACAGCAACTTGGTGAAGTACTGAAACATTCAAGACTTTAAAAATAAATTTGATCTTTGAACAGATTTTAGAGTTTTAACTATTTTTTCAAGGCTTGTTAGAGAAGAAAATAAAGCCAATATAACATCTGTTCTAATGATTAATTTAAAAACTATTTTCTTACAAAAAATCAATGTTTCCGTTCTATCTTTCATTAGACTAACTATGCTGCCACAATAACAAATTCTTGAGATGTGGACAAATCTTAAGTGGCAGCTTCTAGTGTATACTTTGAGTGTATCCAGATCTGATACTGTTGTTCTTCCAGTAAAAATAATTAGGTGGATGCATTATTATCATTCATCTTTCTAGTGTTGACAATATCTATTTAATATTTAAGCACTAATGTGTCCATCTTCTTATCAATGCATATTATTAAAATAATTTTGAAGGTAAGGTATGTATTAGCACATTCATATTTTGTGCACACATTGGATCCTATCAATGACACATTTATGTATGGCTAGTATCTTGTATTGTATTTGTGAATTGTCTGTATTTAAGTATGTGTAATATTTAATCCCAAGGGCTAATGATTTCAGCTGCTGCTGTAGACTTATTTCAAAATTCATTTAAATTCCTTGCAATATTTTATTCAAATATTTCAAGTCCTTAACTAAAATTGTTTTGAAAATCTCACAGTATCTTTCTCTGGTTTTTGATGATTGGTACAACCAGAATAGAAGGCTGGGTCACTAATAGGGTCATTTAGGTAACTCTGAAGCAAGTTCTGGCGTAGTCCAGTTGGGGGTTCATTGGTCATTTTGACACCATTCTGTAGAACAGACACTGGAAACTGGGAACAATAGGGGTTTATTTCAATTATAATGTTCTTCATGTCACTCGGGGTGCTCAATATTACAGTCCTATTATAACATAATGAAAATGATAGTTTTTGTGATGCCAGTAATGGTAATAAAGCCAATAAAAGCCCATATTCATATTGGTCCTTCACATATGCAGCAGATCCCTGAATGCATTATTTAGCTTGCTGGACTCATAATGTAGCTTCATGTGCTCATGTTGATGTTTGTACGTATAATGTAGATTCATGTGCTCATGTTGATGTTTGTACATATAATGTAGCTTCATGTGCTCATGTTGATGTTTGTACGTATAATGTAGATTCATGTGCTCATGTTGATGTTTGTACACTTAATGTAGCTTCATGTGCTCATGTTGATGTTTGTACATATAATGTAGCTTCATGTGCTCATGTTGATGTTTGTACACTTAATGTAGCTTCATGTGCTCATGTTGATGTTTGTACACATAATGTAGCTTCATGTGCTCATGTTGATGTTTGTACACATTATGTCAATTTCTATGGCAACAGATTCAATAGGACTCAATATTTTTCTGTATAGATAAGATAAGACAAGTCACCTGTGGTGCAGTATTGATTATTGTGAAGTGAATGCCAGCATTGATATTGATATCTTAATGTCAGTGTTGGTAATGTTAATGTCACTAATTATGTGAATGTTATTATTAAGGGTAATAAGTTTGTTATTTTTTAAACATACCTTAGGCGATGGATAGCTTGTCAACCAAAGTCTAAATTCTGATGCCACATTGTCAGGTGCAAACTCCTCACAGATTTTCTCCAGAGCATTCATCCAAGAGACAGCAAGATGGCAGTTTTGTAGTAGGACCCATGTTCCATCCTCAGATGCAATCTTGATCATTTTAGCTGCTATTGGGCCCTGTCAGTCAGGAGATGGTAACAAGGGTTGATCATTCCAAAATGTTCATAATACCTCCTGTATAAAGGTGGGTCATTCCAAAATGTTCATAATACCTCCTTTATAAAGGTGGGTCATTCCAAAATGTTCATAATACCTCCTTTATAAAGGTGGGTCATTCCAAAATGTTCATAATACCTCCTTTACAAAATGTTCCTAATACCTCCTTTACAAAATGTTCCTAATACCTCCTTAATACAATGTTCATAATACCTCCTTAACAAAATGTTCATAATACCTCCTTGACAAAGCAGTCACATAATAAAGCAGATAATCAGAGGAAAAAATATCATGTTCCGGATATTAAGAAGAGCTAAATTACCTGTCCTTGCCCCAGAGATATAGAATTGAATTTCTTCCCTCCAAATCCTTTGTCATCAGCATATTTGAGCAGGGCCATTGTAGGATCAGCCCCAGGTGACAAGATGAAGATAAGGGGAGAGCATGCATTGGAATCATTGAAACTTTTGGCAAGGTCAAATGGTGGTGGCTGCACAAATATTTTACCAAGTTTTTCCACGACAAAATCAACGATGGCATGCGATATCTGGAGAAAAAAATGTCATGGTTAACATTTATTACTTGAACAAATGACTACTTAAAAAAAAAAAAAGAGTTGGTGGTCAGTGTCTATTTTTGGTGGACATAGTTTACTTTTACTTATAATTTTAAAATAATAAATTTCCTGATATTAAATTAAATTATACCTCACTTGTTGAGTCATGTGATAGAGTCATGTGATCAAGTTTCTTTTACAAACAATTTTTATTTGATTTCCAAACCTACACAAGCAATGCATCACATAGGGGTCCCTTGCAAACATTTTTTCTTTGTTTCCCAAACCTACACAAGCAATGCATCATTTTCTAGGGGTCCCTTACAAACATTGTTTCTTTGTTTTCCAAACCTACACAAGCAATGCATCACATAGGGGTCCCTTTGGACATTTTTAAACACAAAACAAAAACAAGGTAATTTTCAAAAAAATGTCTGGTGGATCCTTTTTAGCGCATTTTCGAGAAGTCGAATGCGCTATTGCACCCGTTTTGTCCGTCCGTCTGTCATCACCCTAGATCTCAGCAACCATAAGTCCTAGACCCATGATGTATATATGTTTTTTGTATGTCCTGACCTGCCATTTGTGCATCAACACTCAGTTATTCGATCCGTTAAAAAACCCCGTTAAAACTACCAAAAAACATTGCGAATCGAGAGATAACACTGGCGCAGGCAACGGCCGCCATTGCCGGAAGTCGAATACATCGTTTTTCAAGCATTGAAGAGTTAAAGTTATTGGTTAGTGGTGCGAAAGCGTGCAAAAGAATTAGTTGTTTTTTTTGTTGACGTCATTAGAATATGTGTAAAAGTTTAGAGAGTTTTACGTCATCATTTGTGGTGACTTCAATCAAGATCTTAGCGGCCCAGGGGCAGAAATTGAAAACTTTTTTGAAACAAGCTTCAACATTCAACTACTTTCAACAAGATTGGCAACCACGATCTATCAAACAACAATTGATGGAGTATTTGGGCGATTAGCTGATTACAATTTAGAATGTTTCATTTATGAGTCCTATTTCAGTGACCACAAACCACTTGTAGTTAGATTAAAGAGAAAATTAAAAAATTTAAAATGTAAAGAAATGACTTTTAAATAATTTTTTTTCAGGTATATTCATTACACAAGAAAATTCATAAAAATATGTCTAAAATCTAAACACAATTACTGATAACTACATAATGCTGATATCTAACATAAGTACTGATACATAATACGAAAATGCGCTAACACGTCCTGAGTCCAAAAAGGGACCAGGCTTAACATGATTTTTTAAATTAATCACCTTCTTATCTTATGTTTCAGAATTAAAATTATGTTCATTGGTAAAATTGAACTCTTTTAATTAAAAGTGATAAATATTTTTAAAACTTGTGTCTTACAAACTACAAGGAATTTGATTAGCATTACAACTGAAATGAATCAATTTTGGGTTATGATTAGGTTAAAAACTATTCTGAGGTTAGGATCTCATTTAGGTTAGGCAGGAGCGGCGTTTGAGGGTGGCAACTGGGGTGACTGCCCCAGGCCCCAGGCTTAGGTAGGCCCCGCGTTTCGGTCCTGAACATGTCTCGTCCTGGTTAATAGCCTATACTTGTAGAACCAAAGAATGGATGGTAGAACGAATGCTGGAAACGATTGTAAAGAAACGAAAGAGGCACTCTTGTAATCCTTTTGCAATTATTTTGCAATATGTCTGCCAATAAATTGCATTTTAAATCACGTCGTAACCGGCACGTCATTTTTTTATAAGAATAAACCGTTGTTTATAGACCAGAGAAAATAATGAACTTGTAATAATTTAATAAAAAGGTGACACGCGGTATTAAAATTACACAATAATCAAGATATTTCATATTTTTTAATACCATATCATACTATTGCTTAGCGATCTTTACTAGTACTCTGGCCCCGCGGGGTCATTGCTGGCACTAGGCCCCGCCCTTACCTAACGCCGCCACTGAGGTTAGGGTAGGGTTAAAATATGTGCTGGGTGAGGTCAGTGGTACAATTAGTAGCCATTTAGATTTAGGGTTACAATCTGTTGGTAGTTAGGTTAGGGTTACAATCTGTTGGTAGTTAGGTTAGGGTTACAATCTGTAGGTAGTTAGGTTAGGGTTACAATCTGTTGGTAGTTAGGTTAGGGTTACAATCTTTTGGTAGTTGGGTTAGGATAACAATCTGTTGGTAGTTAGGTTAGGGTTACTATCTGTAGGTAGTTAGGTTAGGGTTACAATCTGTTGGTAGTTAGGTTAGGGTTACAATCTGTTGGCAATTAGGTTAGGGTTACAATCTGTTGGTAGTTAGGTTAGGGTTACAATCTGTTGGTAGTTGGGTTAGGGTAACAATCTGTTGGTAGTTAGGTTAGGGTTACAATCTGTTGGTAG
>MUZC01002656.1:598352-620551 GCA_002072015.1 Radix auricularia
TCACAAACCCTACAGTCTGTCTATTAGTTGATTACTTCACAAACCCTACAGTCTGTCTATTAGTTGATTACTTCACGCACCCTCCAGTCTGTCTATTAGTTGATTACTTCACGCACCCTCCAGTCTATTAGTTGATTACATCACAAACCCTACAGTCTGTCTATTAGTTGATTACATCACAAACCCTCCAGTCTGTGTATTAGTTGATTACATCACAAACCCTACAGTCTGTCTATTAGTTGATTACTTCACGCACCCTCCAGTCTGTCTATTAGTTGATTACATCACAAACCCTACAGTCTGTCTATTAGTTGATTACTTCATGAACCCTACAGTCTGTCTATTATTTGATTACCTCACAAACCCTACAGTCTGTCTATTAGTTGATTACTACACAAACCCTACAGTCTGTCTAGTAGTTGATTACTACACAAACCCTACAGTCTGTCTATTAGTTGATTACCTCACAAACCCTACAGTCTGTCTATTAGTTGTTTATTTTTACGAACCCTACTGTCTGTCCATCAGTGCAGCCTATTACCACATACAAAGAACTTTAAAACTTCATCTTATTGAAATAATTGTCACATAGTATAAACATTACCCCACAATGAGCTACCCACCATCAGCTCGTGTCATAGCCATCAACCACAGATCACTGATCTAGAAAGGGGATCTTTTTATCACATCCCATTATTTGATTTTTTTAAAAAATATTTTGCCTTATAATATAAACATATTTTCAAGTAATTAAACTAAATTGATGGAGGAGAGATTTTTCTTAAATTCAAATACTCAGGAACTCAAATCCTTTAAATAGAAGTTATGTTTTATTTTATTTAGAAGAAAATGTGGATAGTGCTTTATGTGAAACTATCAATCCTGTTACTTTTGAACTCTATAGGTGATTACAACAAACCAGGAAATACAAGCAACATTGCCCTCAGAATATTTTGACCTGAAAATATTTTTTTATTACTAATTTTAGATGATAATTATTAGTATTAGTTAAAATAGTATTATTTTTGTCTCAGGCATTGTTGTCAGCCAATCTGAATGTTTCCTGATATTATAGTTACCTGATATTGTTACTCCATATTATTGTTACCTGAGAATATTGGAGCACAAAATAAAAGAGAAGACAAGTTTATCCTTCTCAAACAGTGACCTGCAGACATTGCAGTAGAGGCTGTATGTGAAGTGGTCAGCCAGGAAGCGAATTCTCTTGTCCAGGTGTTTGGATTTATTGCTAGTGTAAGCAGAAAATATGTATTCAAGTTAGAAGAAAAGTGAATAAATTAAATTGCCAACATTGAACTTTGCTCCGGTCTACTACCATTCAACCATATTCTGATATAACATACAACCATATTCTGATCTAACATACAACCATATTCTGATCTAACATTCAACCATATTCTGATCTAACATACAACCATATTCTGATCTAACATTCAACCATATTCTGATCTAACATTCAACCATATTCTGATCCTCCGTACAACCATATTCTGATCTAACATTCAACCATATTCTGATATAACATTCAACCATATTCTGATCTAACATTCAACCATATTCTGATATAACATTCAACCATATTCTGATGTAATATTCAACCATATTCTGATCTAACATACAACCATATTCTGATCTAACATACAACCATATTCTGATATAACATACAACCATAGTTTGATCTAACATACAACCATATTCTGATATAACATTCAACCATATTCTGATCTAACATTCAACCATATTCTGATCTAACATTCAACCATATTCTGAAATAACATACAACCATATTCTGATATAACATTCAACCATATTCTGATCTAACATTCAACCATATTCTGATTCACCATACAACCATATTCTGATATAACATACAACCATATTCTGATCCACCATACAACCATATTCTGATCTAACATTCAACCATATTCTGATATAACATTCAACCATATTCTGATCTAACCTTCAACCATATTCTGATATAACATTCAACCATATTCTGATATAACATACAACCATATTCTGATATAACATACAACCATATTCTGATATAACATTCAACCATATTCTGATCCACCATACAACCATATTCTTATATAACATACAACCATATTCTGATCTAACATACAACCATATTCTGATATAACATACAACCATATTCTGAAATAATATACAACCATATTCTGATATAACATACAACCATATTCTGATATAACATACAACCATATTCTGATATAACATACAACCATAGTTTGATCTAACATACAACCATATTCTGATATAACATACGACCATATTCTGATCTAACATACAACCATATTCTGATATAACATACAACCATATTCTGATCTAACATACAACCATATTCTGATATAACATACAACCATATTCTGATCCACCATTCAACCATATTCTGATCTAACATTCAACCATATTCTGATATAACATACAACCATATTCTGATATAACATTCAACCATATTCTGAGCTAACATACAACCATATTCTGGTCTACTCACATTCAACCCTCACACATTAAACGCTATTTAAAATTGTTTGAGAACTTACCTTTCTTGTATAGACAGAATGAAAAGGTTCACAAACCAGTTGAGAGAGTATTGATACATGGGGTCAATGTTTGGGAGGTCAGTGATTGAGAAAAACAACACAGACGAGTGATTGGCAATGGGGCGGTAACCAGCTCTGGATGTTTCAATCTTTTTCTCTGTTTCCTCACCAATCTGAAGTTGAATTACAACTTAATAGTTTATTAAGATTTATTTGATATTTATTATCTATATATGTATATAATTCACCACAAAAAGATCAAATGGGAGTAGTGTGCAAATGAGCAGGACGAATGGCCCTTGCTTGGGTCAACCAATCAAGCAAAGTAGGTTCAAAAGGAGGGGGATAGGCATGTTTTGATTCCAAAAATGCTTTTTTCGATCACTTCCTTTGTTCCTTCACAAAATTACATGTTGTTTGTAGCATAATGGTTATCCCGTCTTCGCTTCTCTTGCGGGAGATACCTGGGTTCAAGCCTCAGCGGAAACATAATTTTAAAAAATGTTTGTTGTGCCCATTCTTTTCCCCCTTTTTTCAAATGTAGCCGACTCTTACTGGGTTCGGCCAATCAGTTTTTGGTTGGCAAGCTAAGTTGGTGCAGGTAGCTAACCACAGTGCGCATGTCTAGAGTCCATCAATATGTCAGTAATGTCCCCCCACCCCCTCACCCAACGTTTATTCACGCTGTTAAGATTCCTTAATACTGTAGTTTGTATCCGTTCTATTCCCCATTTCTTTGCCCTATCTATGAGCAAGTCTGTGGCGCATGTTACACCACAGTTTATATCTAGTTTGTTTCTGTTAATGTGAAACTATTTCAAACCTATAAGAGGTCTTGTAGTTTGGTTAAGAAATTGAGAGACACTAGACCATGTTTACTATTGAGAAACTAACAGATTAATTATGAAAGTTATTATGTAAGCACACTTCCCACTAAAGAACAAATATGAGAAATTCATAGTTATGTCTAGAAAATCCTAAATGTACATTTCTGTGACAGGCCTCACAGTTAATTTTATAGATTTAATCAGTTCTTTTGAAAGAGCTGTAAAATTAATTGACTTACTATTTGTTTCTTTGAAATTTCATTGGACAAAACTTTGGATGAGTCAAGCACTTCTATGGCTGATTCATCCTCTAAAATATTTCCCTCAGACGATGACAGTGTGTAGAGGATTTTGTCCTCAATTTCTTTCAGTTGTTTATTGTTGGAAGCACTTGTTACTATTAGAGTCTGTCTCTCCTCTTCCAGCTCTGGTCTGTCAATGTTTTATACAACAATTACTATCAGTGTCTGTCTCTCCTCTTCCAGCTCTGGTCTGTCAATGTTTTATACAACAATTACTATCAGTGTCTGTCTTCTTCTAGCTCTGGTCTGTTTTATACAATTACTATCAATGTCTGTCTCTCTTCTTCCAACTCTGGTCTGTTTTATACAATTATTATCAATGTCTTTCTCTCTTCTTCCAACTCTGGTCTGTTTTATACAATTACTATCAGTGTCTGTCTCTCCTCTTCCAGCTCTGGTCTGTCAATGTTTTATACAACAATTACTATCAGTGTCTGTCTCTCCTCTTCCAGCTCTGGTCTGTTTTATACAATTACTATCAAATATGTCTCTCTTCTTCCAACTCTGGTCTGTTTTATACAATTATTGTCAATGTCTGTCTCTCTTCTTCCAACTCTGGTCTTACAATGTTTTATACAACAATTACTATCAGTGTTACCTTTCTATTTTATTCATGATGTTTACCTTTCCTTGGCCACAACAATTCCCAGTAGCTGGTCCTCTAGACCTTCTGGTGTTATCATAAAGTTGAGGAGCGAGACTTTGGTGGAGATTTCTGGCAGATAATGAGGGTTCCTTAACTTGGTGGTCATGTAAAAACGGAAATCTTTGCTGTACTCAAGCACTTGGTCTCCCATCATAATCATGTCAACACCACCTGGGAACAGGATGACATAATCATTCATATATAAAACCACAATGGAACGTTATCATTTAAAGAATCTATAATAATAAAAGGCAGTTGTCTGTACGGGCTAAGATAGTGATTGATCCCTCAAACTCTTGCAGCCAATTATTAGTGGAGAAAAATTAAATCTCATTTCCAAATTGAACAAAATTACGCAGATGTTTAAAATGAGTTATTTTTTATGCAGTATTTTCTTCCAAGACTTTATTTTGAGATTGGTATTTATTTTATAGTAAAAAACTTTGTTTTTACGGTTATTTATTAAAACTAAAATGTTTAGTATTTTTGACGTGATACACTTGTATGGCCCGTCAGGACAGCAGGTAACTCAACAAACCACGGTGAAAGGGAGGTAGGGTCTTTGGACAAAGCTTCTGGTTGAAACGACAACTGGTGACATTTCATTGTCATTTTGGGGTCAGTTGATGTGGATGTTGTGATTTTCTACCATGAACTTTCAAAGGTACCCCTACACTTATTCCCATCCTTGGACGGGCCTTGCTGCTAGTATCATATAAACATCAGCTATTTTTAAGCAGCACATGTCTAGAAATATTGAATGTAACTTAATATTAACTTAAATATTCTGTAATCTAAACACTAGGGCCCTCGCGGTGGTCTAAGTAGTACCGCACTGGACTGCCGAACTGTGGCAAAAACTAGAGTCACGGGTTCAAGCCTTGGTACTGGCAAGGCCCCCGGGGCATTGTGCTAGCCACACAATCCCTTGCTATCTTATCTTATAGGTGACAGACGCTTCTTCTGTACAGAAGATTATTGCGTCTTACGTATTTCTATGGTTTGTGTTTAGTCCTGTATTCTTACTAGAGTTTTAAATGATGATAAAGTGGTGGCTTTCCTGGTTTCTTCAGGCAACCCATTCCACGCCCGAATACCGGACGGAAAGCAAGAAAACTTGTATGTGTTTGTTCTTGCATATGGAATAAGAAAGGTGTTTTTATCTTTATGTCTATCTGAGGGTTGTATTGTGTTTCTTTGTGTTGTATTTCAAAATTAGAATTAATTGCCTTATGTATAATTATCAATTTACTCTTGGTTCTTCTAACCTCTAGTGTTTCAAGGTTTAATGATTTAACTAATGGTGTTACTCTTGTCAGTTTTGAATATTCTCCAGTAATGAATCTGGCAGCTCTTTTTTGGATTTGTTCTAACTTATCAATATTTTCTTTGGTGGATGGGTCCCATACTGAAGATGCATATTCTAGTATAGGTCTCACCAGGGTGAGGTAGCATTTTAGTTTTATATCTTTGTTACATTTGTAAAAGTTTCTTTTTATAATGCCTAAGGTTTTGTTTGATTTTTTAATAACTTCATTGACATGGTGATTCCAAGATAGTTTCTCATTTATAATGACTCCTAAGTATTTTGCATCTTTAGTTTGGTTAAATTCTTTTCCATGGATGAAGTATTTTGAATTTATTTGTTTCTTTTTCTTTGTTACTCTTAGCAGTTGACATTTTTCTGGGTGGAAGGACATACTCCAGTTAGTTTCCCATTTTATTAATTCATCTAAGTCTTTTTGTAAAATTTTGCTATCTTGTTCTGACTTGATTGTTCTATAGATTATACAATCATCAGAAAATAACCTAACTTTAGTTCCTGTTGAGATATTGTTGGGTAAGTCATTTATATAAATTGCTAATTTGTGGTGGCTTAATAAACTTGTGAAAGCTACTTCACTTGCCCTAGAGCCCGTCATGAACTGAAAAGGGGTTATTTAGTTATAAACTAAACCCGAACTTTATCACTAAATTACTTTGTCTCAAGTGGTTTTTAGTCTAGAAATGTTCTTGAACTTAAAAGGGCTAATTGTTTGTAAGTAAAAAAAAATATCTTTAAACTAAAAAGGTCTAACTGTTGTAATGGTCTAAAGCTAATGATTTCCCCCAATTATAAAAATCTCTAATGTCTTAAGTTAATGTTTTCTGTTAGTCATACTTTGTTTGAAAGTTTGTTTAAGCAGCAGGGGTTCCAAGGACGCATCAAGCTCCTCATAGACATTCTCCAGCAGAAGTGGGTAGCCGAACGTCACACAGTTTTCCAAGACCCTCATGTAGTCATGGTCAGACAACTTGATCACAGAAATGTTTTTCTCTCTCTCCATGTTCTTTATCCATCTGTTAGCTTGACCATCAGGGTCTATCATGAGAGGCCTGTAGCACAAACAAAACTGTCATTCTGTGGTTACACACAGGACATGAACTATGACCTACTTTGTTTCTCAAAGTGGTTTCATTACTTTGTTTGCTTTTGTTTGGCCAATATTTGCTGTTAAGATGCAATATTTTAGTGAAAGTATTAGAATAATTAATTCTTAAACAATAACAAAATTTTGAACAAACAAAAAAAGCAATAAATTATTTCATAAGGTCATAAAATGCTTTAGATAATTTCACTATATTTCTGTCATGAAAGTGATTGTCTCTAAAGATTATTTCCCTAGGGTAAAAAATTTTTTTTTTTTAATGTTTAAAAAACATATTCATTTTTGGGGGGTTAAATAATAACCCAAAAATAAATGCAATATTTTGTAAAATTTATAACTATTTTTATATAAAAGGTATAAATGTGATTTATTCTCAAACTTTCTTATACCTTAATATTGACAATATCATTAGAACAAATAAACAATTTCAATAAATGGAAAGGGAATATTGAGCTGATTAGTAAAAGAGTGAGACAAACCATCTCCGAGAATTGGCCACAATGACACCATTGTCAACAGAGAAGGAATCTCTGGGTAAACCTGCAATGTTCCATGCCTGTATTTTAATGGGCTCTCCAAGCACTCTGGCCAATGAGAATTCACCAGACACTGGGATTTTCTTCGACTAAAGAACAAACACAAAAGAAAGAGATTATTTTAGAGTGAGCTTTAAAGATTATTTATAACTAGCTCGTAGACAAATATAGAGAAGAAAAGTTTTGACAACAAATTTGTCATTTATATTGTGTTGTTCTGTGGGCGACTCCACATAAATTTATTGACAAACCTAAAGAAGGTTTTGGTCTTATGAGAAGATCTGGAAACTTCTAGTCCACATAAATGTCATACAATGAGTGAGACAATGAGTGAGAGTTTTAAACTTATGAGAATTAGAACAAAAGTTTGTGCTAAACACTAAAAATTAGCCTAAGCCATGGCTGTTAAGACCACTCATTTTTGAGGACCAGTTAACTGTTAAAAAAAAAAGACAGTTTAATCCCTGGTCCGTATTTTTACTATGTTTTTTTGTACCAACAAGAGAATGGATAAAATTTCTGCATCATGTCGTCTGATTTGATATCAAATCGTCCGTGACGTACCGACTAGTGTTGCCATCAAAACAACAACAACAACAAAAAAATGCATTAACTAATTGTGCAGGAAGACAATTAATGTTAGCTTTATTTATAAACTGTAAGCTTATAAATACTGCAGTAGACATTTCGGCTCATGCCTTCATCAGTACAATAATATTAATTATGTACTTACATAAGTCTTAAAACATATTATATAATAATATGTATATGTAAAATGAACAGAAAAGAAAAAACAAAAACAAACAAGGACACAGAATATAGGGAAAAGGAGGAAGTTGAAACAGCAATTTCAAAAAAAAAAAAAATTCAAACAAAAAAGTAGAAATAAATTGTAGTGATTTTCAATTTTTAAATTTTTATGTGATAAAATTATTAAAACGGCAGATTATAAATTGTTGTCCAGTCAGTTTGTTTTTGCAAGTTTTACTGTAAGGTCCATATTTTTCATTGATTTTTTTTTAGAACCAACAAGAGAGGCATCAAATGTTTGCCTCGCAACGGCTGTTGGTGACATCACAACCCGCATGCATTCAGGTATTATGCGCAGTGCTACTTTTCCAACGCACACACACATTTTTTTTTAAAAATTAAATTTGATATCAATGTGGTAATTTTTTAGTTTAATGTCTTTGATGTGCACGTAACACTGTTGACACCAGTCTGAAATCGAATTTGAGGACCAGTCTAGAAGGCCTATCTTTCCTTTTGTAGCATAAATAGTAACCGCCTTGAGCGTTATTCACATTTTGACTTTACCACTGGACTGTGTTACTTCTGATACTATGCTTCGGTAACTAAGCAAACACATTTTTAAAATTAAAAATCATTCACTATCAAACTCCACTAACAGTGATGATGTATTTTATTTTATTTATAGACTTGAATATTAAGATGGCACTGTCGCTCACATATTGCCTCTAGTATTCTGCCGTAACACAACAAAAAATTAACCCGAGTAATAAACTAATATCGACTAAATGAAGTTAGTTAACTGGTCCTGATTAAGGACGGGTTAACTGTTAACAACCTTAGTCTGAGCAGGCTGTAGAGCTTGAGACTAAAGATAAAATAAACAGAACCTAGTATTTAAAACTAAAGGGTAAAATATTTAATCTTATCTTCTTACCACGCATGCTTTAACCCATGATTTGGTCATCTCATCCCTGAAAGATGATGTGAAAGGTCCTAAGTATGCTATGACCCCAGCAGATACCATAATGTCCCCAATCAGATTGTCATAGGTACCCTGAAGGTTGGCAGCTGCATCTGTCCACCTGCTCTTCTCACCGCCAAGACCACCAATCAGTTTTTCAGCTCTGATCAGTTTTTTGCCACACAAGTCAACCTCAAGGAATATAAAACTCAGCAGTCATTAGGTGACAATACTATTATTTCTAAAATATATTGACCCTGGATAAACTTTAGTAAAAAATCACATGGGAAAGAACACAACAATCAACAATCATTTGGTAAATGTTAAGACAAAGGGAAATGGCAGTCCTATTCTATATTGGTTAGTATTAAAAACCTGAGGAGACTGAACTAAGTGTCCCAGTGTTGTCATGTTGACTGACTGAACTAAGTGTCCCAGTGTTGTCATGTTGACTGAACTAAGTGTCCCAGTGATGTCATGTTGACTGAACTAAGTGTCCCAGTGTTGTCATGTTGACCTACTGAACATTGGGAGTCGTGTTCACTCCTGCTTAATGCAGTGAATGTTGCTGGAAGACTGGAGTTAGTGATCAAGTTACGTTAATAGAAAATTAAACTATTGCACAGACCATAGCTTTGTAAGCTGCTAAATTTACAAACTCCTTGTGGTTGATGGATTCTTGGACATAAAACATCAGCTAATTTATTAATTTTCTGTTTGTATACTGTTTTTTTTTGGGTTGGTTGCTGAAATGTTTGCTGTTTAGTAGTAGTGTCCTGTCAGCCTTGCGGATATTTACTTTTGTATTCCATTTTTTTGTACCCAGCCTGAATGCAGTCTCAACCCAATTTTATAAATGTACAAGAGTATTAAAAATAAACAGTCACACCTAAAAAAAACAGATCAATCAACAACAATAAGTAGATGCACATATAATGACAGCGCAGAAATCATATTCTAATTTAAATGCTTTTAAGTGTCCTACTTACACACTCGTTTTCTTGTTCTACTTACAGACAGGTTTTCTTGATCAATTTACAGACGGGTTTTCTAGCTCTACTTACAGAATGCTCTAGATGGTCTTTTTTGTCCTTCATTTCTTGCAGAGATCTGTTCATGTCGTCCAGTTTGGCCTCCACTGCTGCCAGTTCAGCTCTCTTCTTGTTCAGGGTAGCCATCAGCTTGGACAGATCAGTTTCTGCTTCTTTCAATTTGATTTTTTTGGGTGCCACAACTTTGGCGACTCTGTCGTAGATCTCCATCGCCAGGATCCATTTACATAAGCCTCAAAAACAATACATGACATTTAAATGAACATAGGCCTCAACAACCAATACATGACATTTAAATGAACATACGCCTCAACAACAATACATGACATTTAAATGAACATACGCCTCAACAACAATACATGACATTTAAATGAACATACGCCTCAACAACCAATACATGACATTTAAATGAACATAGGCCTCAAAAACCAATACATGGCATTTAAATGAACATAGGCCTCAACAACCAATACATGGCATTTAAATGAAAATAGGCCTCAACAACCAATACATGGCATTTAAATGAACATAGGCCTCAACAACCAATACATGGAATTTAAATGAACATACGCCTCAACAACCAATACATGGCATTTAAATGAACATAGGCCTCAACAACCAATTACAGAGGAGAGTATCATCTGTTTCAGTTTTTCAATGAAACCATGAATAGTTTTATAAACAGGGTGTGTTTAATTACTAATAAAACTGTTGAATCAGAATCTAAATGTATTTTTACATGTTTATGACATAAAGAAAATATTAAGGCCTCCAATGAAACCTTTAAATGTGTTACATTTTGGCTAATGAGCTTACAAACACTATAGCTAAAGACATATTAAAACAATTCAAAATAATCTCTAGAGCCACATAAATATAACACATATTCTCTAACCACATAGCCTTTAATGTAGAATGTAGTCAATACCTTCAGCAGCAGAGGAGGCCTTGGCAACTTGTTTAGGATCAAATTCTGGGTTAGTCAAATATTGTTTCCTTATTGTCATCATCACAGACTCTGGTATGTTGTCTTTATCATAACTTTTCAGGTCATTTAGAAAATTCAAATCATTGAGAAGTTTTTTACTTGGAATCCAGTAGTCCATGATCTAAAAGATGGGTAATGATTAGGGCTGTTATCGATTAAATTAAATTTAATAGTTAACTTTTGAAAAATTACCGATTAATTAATCGATAATTTTGTTAAAGCTAAAAATAAAGTTGTATGACGTCATTAAACTGAAAAGATATTTTTAAAACGCAGTTTGCAAAAAAAAAATAAGTTAAATAACGTATTAAAGTTCAGGCACTTGGATGAACACTTCAAATTAATTTTAAAATATAAAAGTAATACAGTTGTATTGAAATTGTTTGAATATTAACAAAAACATAAAGATCATCTTTTTATCTCAAGGGGTTCAAAAGTTATAATTTTTTTCTAAGACCTCATAATTACTTTTTTGCCTATGTTTTTTTCCTTCACATTTTGTGCCCATTTAGGGCATGTTTTGAAATTCCCATAACTTAAGTATTTAATTTAATTTAAAAATATATAATACTGTTTGGAGATATATTTAAATATAATGTGTTCAATATAATGTCAATTAAATTAAATTTTGTTATTGTTAATTAATTAAAAACAATGTTTTTTTATATCATTGTCCTTATAAATTAGGTTATTTTAAAGTTTACAATTTTGAAATCTCATTTTTAAAAGGAGAAGTTTGTACTTTAAAAAACAAACTATGATAAATTATTAATTATTTATTAATAAATCGAAAAAAAAAAATTTTAATTTCTTTAATTTTAATAACTATTTTATCGATTAAAATAATTTTAATCGATAAAATGTTTTACCAATTAATCGAGAAATTAATCGGTAATTTCCGCAGCCCTAGTAATGATATAATGAATAATAAGTGATTCATAATATTTAATATTTGAATTTTAAGCCATTTCACAAGTCTACACCCTTAAATACAAATTAGGAAATTCATTAGCACATTTCTCAATTTACATAATCTTATCTCATCTGTCACAGAAGCTATATGTATATTCAAGCGACAATAAATGTAGTTTATATTATAGGCCTCTAGATCACTTATAAACATAATACATTTAATTATATTGTTAAGTTTTAGGCCATCAAGATTTTCTTTTTAAACACAGGTCTAATTGTTACCAAAATGAAATATAGAAATGATTTATGTCAAGTGAAACAAAAATTTCAATGGAATTTGGTCCCAACAGAAGTTTTATTCTTTATGAAATACAAAATACACAAACTAATTGTGCAAGAAGAACAAATATTTGAGCTTTATTTATAAACTAACACTACAGTTGATGTTTTGGCTAAAGCCTTCATGAGTACAATAACATGAAATATGTATGTACTTAAATCTTAAAACATATTACATCATGAAATGTATGTAGAAAATTTAAAAGTTTTATGCAGTCCTATTCTATATGGAGATACTTCAACTTTCTCCTTTTTCCTATATCCTGTGTCTTTGTTTGTTTGTTTTTGCTTTCTTTTTATCTTACATATACATTTCATGATATAAAATTAGTTTTACACACTGTTGATGTACATCTAGAAATTGCAGATTTAGTTCTTTACAATGTAAATCAATTTCTATAAACAATAGTTGAAACACTATAGATTAAGTTCTATAAATTTCAGATTTAGTTCTATAAATTTCAGATTTAGTTCTATAAATTCTAAATTTTTATTCTTCTGCAGAGTCATTTCTATACTCTGTAGAATTAGTTCTTAGCACTGTAAATCTAGTTTCATTAACTGTAAATGTAGCGGCTGGGTAGCAAAGTCAATAGTGCGTTCGCCTCACAAGCTGACGGGCATTGGATTAAGCCCACATTACAGCCACTATAATAATGTTGAGAAATGACTAAGGCTAAGAAATTCGTCTGTTGAACTGGAGAGGGATGGGCGCCGCTAGGGTTCAAGAGAATGTTCTAATGGAACCTCCTACGATCTCGAAACAAAAAGAGATTATGGGACTAAAAAATGTAGCTCTACAGTTCATAATTCCAATGAGATTAGTTTCTACTATATAGCAAACCTTTTTACTGCCATCATTGGGGTCAGGCACTTTGACCGGAGGAATGCTCCTCATTACACACACAGCAGCCATCACCAGTTTCACACCTGATGGTGGGCTCTTCATGGACTTGACAATTGTGATATCTGCAGGCTGCAAAGAGAATTTATCTCAATTTATTCACTTCTTCCCAGCATAATAAACAAAGATATTAAAATTAAGAGTTTTAGAAAATGCAGCTGCAGATTTTTAAAAACATTCCAAATTAAGTTTTAAACAGGTGAGTTACTGCATTAAATTCAATTCCTGTTACCTTCAGAGTGTCTAAGGCAGAGAGGGCAGCTTCTAAGGCAGGAAGTGCCTCTGCCAATTCTGCCTCACACTCGTCCTTCAGGGATTTGGCTTCAGCTGCCGCCTCATTGGCCACAGCTTCATCAGCCTTGACCCTGACACTCGTCTCTTCAACAGCAGCAGATTCCTTTTCAATGATGGCCATCATCCTCTCAGTCTCAGCAGCAGACGTGACCAACTGGGGCTGGAGCTCTTCTAGTTCTGTCTGCATTGTTGCTACCTTAACATAGAAAGAAAGTCTTAGTAAGACAGTGCTACTTGGTCTTAACATAGGAAGAAAGTCTTAGTAAGACAGTGCTACTTGGTCTTAACATAGGAAGAAAGTCTTAGTAAGACAGTGCTACTTGGTTGTGAGATGAATGGCTAAAAACATCACTTCTTATTTTTTTAGAGATACATCATGGTAACTATTGCTACCTGGTTGTACTAGCATTGCTACATGTTTGTACTACTAATGCCATGTTTTTTAAAATCTTTTTAAGACGTCCTTCTATATAGAAGATTATTGCATCCTAGGTTCTGACAATAATTCACAGACCATCTGTTGGCAAGTGATGAAGCATTCACAGGCCATGGTTATGAGGGGACTATGTGGCACAATGCCCAGCTACCTTTGCTTCTTCTAACTAGTGTCTGGTATCCATTTGGAGCTGGGTGGACTCAGGAACACCCTTAACCCTGATTTCACAGAGATTCAAACCTGTGACCTTCAGTATGCCAACAGAGTGCACACATACTGCTCAACCACCTTACCCCATAAGCTGTGTTACGTATTTGTGAGAAGAACATGTTTTAGCAGTGCCAGCAGTGTTTGTCACAGCAAAGTAAATCTTATCATAACAAATATGATCTTAAACTCTTTCCAACTCAGTTTTATGCTAAATTCACTTCTAGACTTGTATGATGCTTAATAGACCTGCATGGCTTTTAATACAACATCATAACAAACATGCAAATGTAAATTAATTTTTAAAATTCTCATCACTGAAAGAAAGTTCCCGACTCCTGTTCTAGATGCAAGATGATTAAACTTCATGAAATATTATAATATCAGGGGAAGAAAATGTCAAAGTTACCTGTGAGGCAGCAAACGCCAACTTCTCTAATCCCACAACATATCTTCTCTTGGCTTTCATGGTCTCATCTTGTTTGCTCTTGAGTAAGTTCTTGAACGAATTGATCAGTTCCAGGTAAGATGTTGGAGTCACATAATTATTTCTGCCAAGCTCTTCTTTGAATCTGTTTGATCAAGTTGGTCAGCAGTTAAGATAGATTGTAACCAACTGAGAGACAAGAATTCCTTATCATGGGAGTCATAGAACCTTTCATAACATTGGTAACTAACCTGACAGAGAGTTCCCTGACATTCTGATGAAAACTTTTACAAATAGAAACCACATCTGACTTCATGTATGAGTCAATTTCAGCATTTTCCAGGAACTTGTTGGCCACTCTGGCCAGGGCATCGTCTGGCCAGGCCTGTGGACAAGGACATATGAAACAGTACAGAAATCTGTTAGACCATTACTGAGACTGGTCATTAAGTAATAGAATCAGAATCAGTTTGAGACAATTCACACATAGATATTGTTGTTAGAGATAAACCCAGTGAGTTGTTATCTGATCTTGTTGCCTACCTGAAAACAATGTTGCACCTGAAACCAGTCAATAATTCAGTATTTGGTCAATGATTTAGTGACTCAACTGAAACCAGTCAATAATTCAGTATTTGGTCAATGAGTTAGTGACTCACCTGAAACCAATCAATAATTCAGTATTTGGTCAATGAGTTAGTGACTCACCTGAAACCAGTCAATAGTGCAGCAATTGATCAATGAAGGAAACTGTCGGAGGCGATTGCGGAAGGCATCACCAATAGGACTGAATGCAATAATTATATGCAGCTTTGCTCTACTCTGGGCCACAAAGAATGCAAACAGGGCCAGGGGGCTTAATTCAGCATTTTTGTCGCCTGTAGCAATGGCTGCATTGACACGGACTGCCTGAGGAAGGAAGGGTTAAATCAAAACTTTGTGGCTTGTAGTTTGATATCAAATACATTTTTCATCCACAAATTATTTACTGATAAAACATGAGAAATAACTTTTAACAAACATGCGGCTGTGTTACGGCTAGAATCATATTCATTGGAGAATACCATATGTTACTCTTTCATAAAGACAGACTTTCATGTTTATGATGCAGTTAAATGAAGAGCAGACATGATACGTGACTAAAGTGATATAATTTATATAAAATGTTGAAAATTCTGGTCATTGCGGAATAAATTTTAGCGTCAAATTATTTTTTCTTTCACTGCCTCATTTCAACTCTTATGGCAGGAAAGCTCACGCACTTTTTATTTCCTACAACTAAAATAGGTAGGTAGGTCAAATTAATTGATCATATATTCGACCTCCATGATTTCAGCTTTTTCATCTGCTGCAAACAGGTTTGGTACTTCTCCTGAGTTCAAGAGGGCATCAATGTCCTCCAAGAAACACTCCATCTTGATCTGTGAGTCAGTTATCAGGAATGTTGTTGGAATGCCTTTACCTCCTGCTTGTTTCAATACAGACTGGGGATCAGAAGAAACTCAGCTTAAAACACTTGTTGTGAATGGCATTAATGACAGTACATGGCATGGCATTTGTTTAATGTGTTAGGAGTATTTATCATGATTGGATACCACCATGATAGAAATGGGCATTATTATTATCATAATTATTTTTATAAAATTAAAATTACTGCTACAGGTTTAACTGTATGTCCCTTAAGAAGGTAAAACTTTTATAAGTGAGACTAGAAAATGTCACTTCAAAAGGTAACACTTGTTCAGAGTGGGACTAAAAGATGTCACTTCAAAAGGTAACTCTTGTTAAGTGGGACTAAAACATGTCATTTCAAAGGGTAACACTAGTTAAGTGGGACTATAAAATGTCACTTCAAAAGGTAACACTAGTTAAGTGGGACTATAAAATGTCACTTCAAAAGGTAACACTAGTTAAGTGCAGTGGCGTAGCTAGAGCTTTTGGCGCCTGGGGTGGTCTCCAATATGGCACCCTTTTAGGGGGCCACCCATAAATGACGTCACGCACCGGGGTGGGGGAGTCACACATTTGATGTCATTCAAAACGCACAACTTTAAATAAAAGCTACACTGAAATATATGACTACCCAAACTTTATTCACTGACGATTTACGTGGTTTCACGCGTGTTACGATGTTAGAGTGCAACCTTAAACTAAAAACATATTTAAATGATCAAACAAACAAAAAATTGATTTTCAACATGCTCATTTTCAAATACAAAATACCATTTGTATGGGGGGGGGCGGGACTTTGTCACGTCACATTGAGGAATGGGTCTGTTTTCGTTTCCTGACGCCGTGTGACGAGGGGGCAGGAGATGAAAAATTAGCCGATCTCACGTGACGTCATTTAAGGACGGCATCTTAATTAAATTAATCATATAATGGTTTTTATAAATTAATAAGCATGAATAAATAATTGTAATTGAAACGAAGTGCATTGTAAAGGGTGGGGAACAATTTTACCATTCCATGCCCTATTTATGTCAGCAGTAATAAAAGAGGCGGTATAAGATGATATACGTATAATTAAAACATTATAAAAATACAAGATAATTGTTTTGAAGGCCACAGTTATAGGGTCACAGCCATGACTACCCAAACTTTATTCACTGACGATTTACGTGGTTTCACGCGTGTTACGATGTTAGAGTGCAACCTTAAACTAAAAACATATTTAAATGATCAAACAAACAAAAAATTGATTTTCAACATGCTCATTTTCAAATACAAAATACCATTTGTATGGGGGGGGGCGGGACTTTGTCACGTCACATTGAGGAATGGGTCTGTTTTCGTTTCCTGACGCCGTGTGACGAGGGGGCAGGAGATGAAAAATTAGCCGATCTCACGTGACGTCATTTAAGGACGGCATCTTAATTAAATTAATCATATAATGGTTTTTATAAATTAATAAGCATGAATAAATAATTGTAATTGAAACGAAGTGCATTGTAAAGGGTGGGGAACAATTTTACCATTCCATGCCCTATTTATGTCAGCAGTAATAAAAGAGGCGGTATAAGATGATATACGTATAATTAAAACATTATAAAAATACAAGATAATTGTTTTGAAGGCCACAGTTATAGGGTCACAGCCCCCCCCCCCCTCAAAAAAAATGAGACAAAAGATATTCCAAATTTAAACCCAAAAACATTAATTATTAATATGCTTTTATTTTTTATTTATAAATATATGATATTTTAAAAATAAAATAGAAATTGTATACATCAATATGTAAACATATTTTTTTAATTATTTATAATCTTACTTACTCACCTAACTTTAATAGTCGAAAATCGTTTATTATGTTATCAAAATTTATATTATTTGTAATATCTTGTTCTATAGACAATATTGCAAGATTTTGTAGTCTTAAATCACTTATTGTGGAGCGAAAATATTTTTTTTATTCAACTTCAGTTTGGATAAGCTCCTTTCACAACTAAAATTCTTAGCAAAATAGTAATGTTGTATAAAGAATTTTCCAATATTAACTGTTAAATATATTTTAATGGATCAAGGGGGTATTTCCCCACTTTTTTAAAAACATAATGCCTCTTCTTGTAGTGTAGGTACAGCCAGGGCTGGTCTTAGGCTCCTGCAACCTATGCGGTCGCAGTGGGCCCAGCACTTTCATAGGCCCAGCCTATCTTAATTTTCACTTATTATCCTTATTACCTTATCCCTACCCAAACTGGGGCCAACGCAATCAGTTTCGCATACTAAGCTGCATAGGGGTCCGCAATAGCTAAGACCGGCCCCGTGTACTGCCATAAAAATCTGGATCCTTTCTCTTTCAATCTCGAACATTTCATTATCAATGTAAATAAAGAAATTTAATTAATGTTCAAATTCTACATTTAGAATCCTAGATGGTATAGTATTATACACGAATATTTTCTTGCAAGGACAAAGTAATTCATCACATCGTTCTTTTATTTTCTTTTATAATTACATCTATGGATAAAAACATTTCTCGTTGTACTTCTTGCTCTAAAGATAGAACCACGTCTTCTGAATTTTCCTCACTCATATTTTTCTCCTTTTAACTTGGTATCTAGTCGATATTTCCAACTCTCTGTAACAGCGTTCTGTATTAGCACATTTCTATGTTTCATCAAATGGGTTTGCATAGTTAGCATTAATTTAAATAAGACGGGTTCCCATAAATTGAGATTTCATAGAAAAGTGAAAGATTGCCATGAACTGAGAAAAATTCCAGCATCTGACCTCGTTTCACTAGTTACTTCAGATTTCAATTTTCCAAGACGCTTGAAAATTGTAAGCAAAAAAAACACGTAAATTTAACTTTTAATAAGATACCTTATAATAATTTTATAAAACCTGAAACTGTAATATAATTTACAACTTGCAATTTAAACACAATATTTGAACCCCTATGTCATGTAGGTACTTGTTAGCGAATCATTCTGTGAATGGCGAAATTCCACGCTCAAACTGTCGTGCGATATTAATACTACATATATTCGGACCAGCGGCGATGTGTTTTTTTTTGTGAAGTTTTCTTATAAAAGCACCATCTTAATTTGGCAAACAAATACATGTAGTTACATTTTTAGAGCGATTTTAAATTTTTAATCTGTTCTGCGTTAGTTATAACAACCACTATGTAATCAGACAAATTTTGCACGAATCCACTAATTGAAACTCAAAATTGAGATTCTTTTTGTTTCACTATGGTTTTCCCCCTTCAAAAGAAAAGGAGTGGTTTTCGGAAATGGCTGGCTTTATTTTTCAAATGCCGCCCTTTGAATGAGTGCCGCCCGGGGTGGACCGCCCCCTTCGCCCCCCCTCTAGCTACGCCACTGGTTAAGTGGGACTATAAAATGTCACTTCAAGAGGTAACACTAGTTAAGTGGGACTATAAAATGTCACTTCATATTTTAATACTTGTAAAGTGGAACTAAAATATTTTTCCTCAAAGGTAATACTTTTACAAGAGGGCCTAACACTTGTACTAGGGGGATTAAAAGATGTCTACACTCTTACCTTGATATCCTCCCTCCATTCATTGACACCATAACTTTTGGTGATCTCGGGTTGGAAGAGCTTGTATCCCGCCATTGCTGTTGACAAGCGGGTCAGAGACTGACGACCACTGCCACCTACTCCCACAAGCAGACCGTTTCCTGCAGGTTGTCTCAGAATTCGACAGATACGAGACAAATGCTCCAGAACATATCTGTGAGCCGAGGAAACAATGCCAAGTAAGGTATTTAACAATCATGCAATATGGCAACCAACAAGATAATTAGTCATGTTACATTTTGTGACATAACATGTAGGTGTGTAACATGTAAGTGTGTTAAATGTAGGTATGTACATATAGGTGTGTAACATGTAGGTGTGTAACATGTAGGTGTGTAACATGTAGGTGTGTAACATGTAGGTATGTACATGTAGGTGTGTAACATGTAGGTATGTACATGTAGGTGTGTAACATGTAGGTATGTATTATGTAGGTATGTACATGTAGGTATGTAACATGTAGGTGTGTAACATGTCGGTATGTACATGTAGGTGTGTAACATGTAGGTATGTACATGTAGGTGTGTAACATGTAGGTATGTACATGTAGGTATGTACATGTAGGTATGTAACATGTAGGTGTGTAACATGTCGGTATGTACATGTAGGTGTGTAACATGTAGGTGTGTAACATGTAGGCATGTACATGTAGGTGTGTAACATTAGGTGTGTAACATGTAGGCATGTACATGTAGGTGTGTAACATGTAGGCATGTACATGTAGGTGTGTAACATTAGGTGTAACATGTAGGTGTGTAACATGTAGGCATGTACATATAGGTGTGTAACATTTAGGTGTGTAACATGTATGTATGTAACATGTAGGTGTGTAACATGTAGATATGTAACATGTAGGTATGTAACATGTAGGTGTGTAACATGTAGATATGTAACATGTAGGTATGTAACATGTAGGTATGTACATGTAGGTATGTAACATGTAGGTATGTACATGTAGGTATGTAACATGTAGGTATGTATCATGTCTAATGCCAGTAACAAGTCATGAGCTAGTGACATCCCCATCCACTGACATCAGTAACTTATACCTGTGAAGGACTAGAGTGTTTCTTCCAACTTAACAGATGTCACCTGAATGTGACACCACTCAACCGTAAATATCTAGCACAATGTAAATGTACTCATCTCCATTTAACCAGCCAAATGTGACGTACTCACCTGAATATGACACCATTTAACCAGCCAAATGTGACGTACTCACCTGAATATGACACCATTTAACCAGCCAAATGTGACGTACTCATTTGAATATGACATCATTTAACCAGCCAAATGTGACGTACTCATTTGAATATTACATCATTTAACCAGCCAAATGTGAAGTACTCACCTGAAAATGACAAGATTCATAGGGTTCTTGTGAGTTTGATTGTATTCATCAAGACACATAGTGACCACATCGTTGAACTCATCAATAGAGTGAACCTCCTTGTACACCTTCATATCAGGTGGGAGGTCAGGGTCCATGTAGTCCCCAAACATCAGACCATTCAAAGTACTTTCTTTTACCTGTTGTAATCACCAACAACAAATTGATGGGTACATCCATAACAACATATCATTTTAAGCCTTTTATTTTGTATATTTCATTTAATGTCTGGATATTGAAATGAAATATTACTCAAATAGCTCAAAACAAGATAACACTAAAAGCTAATCTGACATTTGGGTCTAATCATTCATGAAGACTTTAAAATGAATCTTTAACTTCATCATTTTTAAAGATGAATTGTTGGGGTTTTCTTGTTGTTGTTTTTTATAGCTATTTTCAAAATAGCTAATTTACTTGGATTATTTTGATTAGCTTATTGGAACATGCTGGTTAGCTTGCTTGAAAAGATTCACTGTGTTCATATTTCTATACAACCTGGGATATGAAATTATGGAACAAGATCAAAGATTAAATATTTAATAGTTTTGAAAAGTTAAGCCTGCTCACTGCCAGTCTATTTTAAAAAAAGGTTGTTTTTTTTGTAAACTGTGAATATTATTATTTTGTAAATGCATTTTTTCTGTCATGTTTTAATAATTTTTTTTTAACATCACTCAACATGGTCTGGTTCTTAGCAAAACATTTTTTAAAATGAGGTCAGAGTTTTAAAGTTTACATGTGATCGAGAAATGATTTAGAACAGTGTATTACATACATAATGGTTATTTTTCCTTCACAATCCCACACTAGTATTCTATGACTGATATTTTTTTTTTCTTTAACTATGCTAGTGCTTTAAATATATTATTTGACAACACTTTGCTCTTATAATACCATTTCAACATTATTTCCATATACTAAGATAATTACAGTGCCATGAATCAGCTGTGACATCAATTCAATAAACTAATTGAACGTATTGAAGTTTAGTCAATCAAAACATAATTTGACAACAATATAAACCTTATTTCTATCCTCAGGGGTCAGCAGATGTCCAAAAACCTGATCCAACTTGAATTTTAACACAGTAGTGACCAAGCCACAGACCTTTCTGTTAGAGATAAACCCAGTGAGTTGTTATCTGATCTTGTTGTTA
>MUZC01002667.1:23366-38467 GCA_002072015.1 Radix auricularia
ATGTATATATATATATATATACATATTTATAAATATATACAATATATACAAAAACATCAGTTTACCTGTAAAGTAACAACAGCAATAAACACTTATAAAGACAGCTATTACACAGAGGCCAACAGTTGAGATACTAACACCTAGGACCATGTGTTGTGACAAGTCATCCTTCTTGATTTGTTCAGTTTCTTCTTCTAGAAAAATAGATTTTAACATAAGTTCATGGCTTGGAACCTATAAACTAACTTGAAAATAATTTTACAGCATACAGATTAACTCTATATAGCTTTTGCTCTTGTAAAAAAAAAAATTGTTTCAAAATTATAGTTAAGACATACCTTCAATTATAGAAAATGTGTATTCCAGCCATGGACGGACTCCATTGTCAATAATAATTAAGTAATTCGTAAAATCCTTCTGTTCTAGTATGGTGAAGTTTACATACAATGTCCCATTTGTTGTCCCATCTTCTTCGTAAACTATGGATATATCTTCAGACTTTGCATGGCCAGATGTAACGTTCTCAAAAATGTGGGTTTGTGAGCCTCTTTTAAAAATGATGTATCGATTTGGTTTAGGGTATGAATTTAAGTGTAACGTTATTTTCACACTGGTGTTTATTTTCATTTTTAGGTTCGTCAATCGAGTACTGTGGGACGCGGTGGTCGAGAGGTAGCGCGCTCGACTGTCGTACCGATGGTCACGAGTTCAAATTCACGCTAAGGCGAGGATTTGTTCCCGGGGCCTGAGGAGTCCCCGAGTCACCCAGCTCCGAATGGGTACCTAACTAGACAATAGTTAGGCGGCTGGGGTAATGCGTGGAACCCCTATAGCCGTGGCCTGTGACCGCTGCATCACTTGCCAACAGATCATCTCTCATGGTCTGTGGACGCAAGTATCTTCTGCATAGAAGGAGCGTCTGTATATCTAAGATAAGATAAGATAAGAGTACTGCTATCGTGTCTAATAGATGGAGGACCTAGAACTTAGTTTTAGATCATATAATAAAATGCATATTACTACCTTTATTACTTCTTCTACTACTATTACTAATAGTTCTACAGCTACTACTGCCAATACTACTACTATTAATACAGGTACTGCAACTATCACTACTACTTCTCCTTTTACTACTACTACAACTACTAGCACTACTAAAGCTAATATTAGTGATAAAATATTAATAAAGTTGTATAAATTTTTTAGTAGTCTATTTACCTTGAATTCGGCTCACAGTGCTTTGATACGGTAATAGGGTATCTGTAAATATAAAATAATTTTGTTTTGATTGCTTAACTTTCGATTAGCAATTTTGATTATATGAATTATGTAGTAAAATGTCTCTTGAAAGTAAAACATTAATATTGACCGTAAAATGATCTTTGCAATGACAGAGAGTCTGTGATATTTTCAGCACATATCCATACATATTATCTCTTGTAAAAACATACAATTTGATTCCTTTCAATGTTATGATGATAATCTTAAGTCAAATTTTGTTTATTTGTAATTATTTTTCTAATAGCATTTAATTTGAGTAGTATAAAGACACATTTTGTTGGAAATTTAGACACTTTCACTTACTCTTTATACTTTTTATTTATTACGGTCTAACGAAATTGCATGATTTTTAATTTTTGTTTTTCAAATTTACATGCTTTAATTAATAAATTCAATAACAAAAATTCAAAAAGTATAAATTAAACTGTTAATGTTGTTTGGCTAATATTTATGGTAATGCTTACCCTTTATTGCAACCCTACAAATAAGATTTTCCTTTAAAAATGGATTTCCATACTTAACTGAGAACCAAAGCTCGTTGTTAAAAAGCAATCCTCTGGTCATATTATATAGGGTCACACAAATGGTATATTTATGGTCTAATTCTGTCATTGTTATATTAAATACATCTGGTTTGTTATTTTTGCATATCTTTGTTCTTTGTTCACACGTTCCAATTGGTTTATACATTGATTCTACTTCAATACTAGACTTTTTAACTTCCTCAGATGAAAAGGTGAAGCTTAGAGTGTATTTCTTGTGTATTTCGGCAGGTTCACAAGACATTTTTCCTTGAACTATATACATGATGAAAAAAATAATGTATAGAATAAAAATAAAGTAATTTAATTTTTTCACATATAACTACACAGTCAGCTAAATATATGTAATCTATTTTTAGTATATACGTTTGCAATTTCTGAAAACAAAATTCAAGAAAAATACTAAATTGATTACTTTGATATAATATGGATTTAAAAAGAATATTACACTCTTAATTGAAGATTTCCGTTATAATAACATTTTGTATCCAATGTAGAGACTGAAAACAATACAGGTTATTAATAAACCCATAAAAGTTGCTTGGAGGGAAAAAGGGTTATCTTTCTAAAATGAGAAGAAATATTTCCTTTTAACGTATATAAATATAAAATGTCTGTGTGAGTACTTCAGTAAGTAATTTCTTAAGACATTAAACAATCTACTACAAATAAGTAGAGGTTCGATTTTTTATTTGAAATGAGTTATTTCATAATTATACAACGATTAATAAATTTTCAAACATTTTTGTTTACATCAGTAACATTCACTTCCAGATTCGAATAACATAAAATTTAAAAAGAACAACACAACAACAACTAATGAGCAGAAAAAATGTTTTAATTAAATACTTATATTATTTAACAGTAAAACAAACCTTTAATGATCAAAACAAAGGAAAAGAGAGCAAGAAAAATTAGCTTTATTAATATTGCTTCCATTTCCTAAATTCAAACTACAACTGTAGTAAGGCTTTAAATGTATTTATACGTGAATATGAATTGATTAAAACTAGTTTAAAACTTCCTTCTTGTTCACACCACCATAAAGCCAGCGGAAGTCAGCACTTAGTCAATACAATAAGAGTGTGGACTTTCAGTAACAAAGGGGAGATCTCGTGAGTTTAAAAAAAAATCGTATAAAATATTTTAGAACTTTTTTTTATAACAGTTTAAATAGTAAGATTGAGGTTTTATCGTTGCCTTAAATGGCTTTCGGGAAAACCACAAAAATCAGTTTGCCTGCCTTAATTAAAATTACAGTTTTAAAATAAATAAAAAAAACAACAAAAGAACACTTTTTAATGGCAAAAATTGTTTGCAAAATGTCAAATATTACTTTTAACGACATATTCCATATAATACTCAGTTATTATTTGTGTAAATATTTTTATCCGATTGGATCTACGTGACTAAAAATACCTCACATGTTTATAGAACAGCATAAACCAATTTGATATTTAAAAAAAATAATACCGCTTTTACATCTCATGAAATCATTCACAACTAGACACCACCCGCGGCGTAACACAATCCATGAAGTTGCTTATAGATGCTGCAAAGAACGGGGAAAATAACAGAAACAACATCACGAAACTTTAAGGCAATTGAAATGAACGCAAGAATGTGGGTGCAGCCGCCAATGCATTGTTTGTCTCGAGACATGAGAACTGCGGTTTTTGTTATCTCCCTTCTGCATCACTCTAGTTTGACAATCATGAACTGTGATTTAGTCTACCAAAGTGTGGCTAATTCACCATGCTTTGCATCGTGTGCTTGTCAAAATTTCAGGTGAAATATATTTATCAATAAAACATTTTTAATAAAACATTTAATATTTTATATGAAATTATACATTCAATAATAACACCTTCTCTATAGCATAACAAATGTTCAACTTTCTTAAAGAAAATATGTCAACAACGATTTTCATTTCAAAGAATTGAGACATATGGAATACTACAGAAAATTTATAAAATGTCATTAGTGATTGAAATAATCACAATTAAGCGACAAGTGGTTTAGAAAAAAAAACTATTTTGACATATTTTTTAATAATGTTTTGTATAACAAAGGGTATCATTTACAAAAATTAAAATGTTTCAGAATCAATTAATTTAAAATACGTAAAATAATTATTATTTACAATTTAAATTAATTGTAACTTTATATCAAATTAAAATGATTTTTCGGGAAGTTAAACATGTTAAGCATATCAGTTCAATTTCCAGGTTTATAAGTATGAAGTGAAAAAAATTATATATATATATATATATATATTTATTTGTTTGTTTTTTTTTAAATAAAAAAAATCCTTTTTAGATTTTAAAACGTAATGACATTTAGAACAATAAACAAATGGATGCGCTTAATCAAATAATAATGGCCATTTGGCAATCATATATTTGATATTTTAAAAAAACAACATATATTTGACTTTTTAAAATAAAATAAAATTTTTGGATGGGTTCATTCTTATATTATTATGTACAAGAAGCGCAAATATCCATTTTAAATCAAAAACACAAATCTAATGCACATAGATTTAAAATAAGTTAGTTTTTCTTATGTGCATTAAATTGTGTTCTTGATTTAAAATGGATATTTAAATAAGTTAGTTTTTCTATATGTATTAACTGGTGGCGTCTGGTTGATCGTTTACCGCAAATATAATATTTGGATCCATTTTAACGACCTCCATTGTATGCTAACTAATTGCACTTTTCCTGGAATACTCATGGCGACGATAAAAATGATCAATCAAACCTTTACACCAGACTTTAGTAGTTTGTTTTACTATAAATCATTGTGATAATAGCCATAACACACATTTCATTTACAAATAATGTAAATTTTACTGCATTATTGTAGAGATCTTTACAATGTAGTACACTAAAATTTATTTTTGGTGTAAAAATACAATATATCAATACATTCCTATTGTTGTTGTGGATTGCTTTGGTCAAGAGGGGCTACAATATTTCTCCGTAAATAAGTTAAACCTTAATCCATTAGGAATTTAAAGACTTTGACACTTGTAGATGCACGTATCCATCAAACTCCTCTATAATGAAATAAACAGGTGTTTTTAAATTTTTATTTTGCACAGATTGAGCTCGATACATTGCGATTATGTTAAGTCCAATCTCGTATATCTTTCTGTTGTAGAATGATTTTTCAAAAACCACATTCAATGTCTTTGTCCTGAATATCATACCATGGAATATTGTTGAATATACTCCCCAGAATGGTTCTGCCTACAATTAATGATTATTTATCAATTATGGTAAATGCCAATTGCATGGCTAATATTTAAAACTATAAGGCGTTTAAATTCAGATGTCCAAAAGTTTCTATTAAAAACTAGACTTAACGGGTATATTTGTCGGCATCTTCTTCAATGATAAACTTTCCTAACTATCAACCAATCTTCAAAACATTAAGTAAGTGGTTTAACAGAGCTATCAGAAACCGATAAATAAAATTAATTTCGGTAATATGACGCCAATGTTAATTGCTAGGGTGAACTTTCTAACATTCCTTGTCACCCATAGGCCCATCTTTGAAAGCAGGAATGTGTATTGTAGCAACACGGCTCAATATTGAAAAATAATAAACAAAGCTCTACAGAAACCTTAACAAACTTTAATGGTACGAAATGTAACGTATCAATTGAAAATGATTATGAACTTGTATTCCAGGCATGTTGCAAGTAAATGGTTATGAACTTTCAGGAAATACATGTTCGGGGGAGAATTATTTTCAATTTTTTCTATAATACGGCAAGCGATTGTTTAGCTTAACAAAATCATCCAGATTTAAATATTAATTGTAAAAGAATGATCTGAAGATTTAAAGAATCAAATATAGTATTTATATGATTTATTAGCACTGGTGTAAGAGCGAGGCTAAAGAAACGAATTTTTTTTAATACTTAGAGACGCATCCTTATTACGTTTTTAGAGCTTGATTTTTATTGCTAGGGACTGGGTTACGTAAAAAAATATCGGCAGACCCAGCGTGGCTAAAACGTTTTAGATGAGTTACTGATTATATCATAAGGATATAACTTTGGTCAGGGGTTGTCATGTTGACACTATGCGGCCCGTAGGCTGAACATGTAATTTATGTCGACATTTATTTTCTTTGTTTAGAAATATTGCTCTATATTTTAAAATCATGGCTCTGAATATTTTATCCTAGTTTGAATATTAAATTGGTTTTATGGCTTCATAATTTATCATTGGTTATTAGTCAATAAATGTTAACATCCTTATTCGTAAATACCTTTCATCTTAACTAGCAGAGGATTTTGTTTACGAAAATGTATTTACAATTTTAAAAAAAATTGTAAATTAAAAGTGAATAGACGTTTTTTCAACCCTGAATGCTATCAAAAGCGAAAGATTTAATAAGATATAACTTTTTATAAGACAAATGGACAGCAGAATATTACTTCGTGTGTTTTGACAGCTAAGGAATCTGCTTGCTTTGCCATCAGTGTTGCGAAGTCTAAGTGCCAGATTTTCCCTGACAGGAGTAAAAAAATTCCCAAATTGTGCTAAAAATTCCCACATGCATTAAAAACTTGGGAAAAAAACCTAAAATGTGGCAACATCAATTAAATGCTTTCGCATTCGTTTTAATGACTTTGGACTTCCAAATTAAACAATAATAAATATTTATGCATTTAAAGGCAGTTTTTAATAAAGTACTTTCAATGTTTATTTAATCTATACGTTTTTATTTAACAACTTTGCTACAAAGCCAAAATATAGATTATACTTTTAATTTTTAACATTATGAAGTTTAAAAAAAGTTATTTGGATACTCCTGTATTTTAAATTTGTCTGTGATTGATAATTTTTTTTAAAGAAAATGAATGCTTTGAAATTTATTAATAATGAATCAATCATACATAGATTGTTATATATGTACATAGTATCAATGATTTGGTCAATGATGTAACAAACATCTTATGATGATTCGGGCTCAGACTAATTATTTATATTATTTAATGGTAATACAATTTCATTTACACAATCTAACCTTTTAAACCGTCAGTGACAACGTTGGGAAAAACCTTGCCAAAACGTCAGGAAAAAAACCCTAGATGCGAAATAAAAGAAACAAAAAACTAGACACTAAAAATAAACAAATATGACGTCAAAGAACCTCCCACCACATCAAAACACAAGTATTTCTTATTTGAAAATGTGTAGGTTTCAAATTATTTTATTTTATTTTCATCAAGAGAGTAATTATTTTTTTTAAATTTGTCAGTCTAAGAAATTCCCATTTTTTAGGCAAAATACTTTTAAAAAATACCCTAATTCCCTTTACTCAAAATTTGGCTTAAAAAATTCCCTCGATTAGGGAAATTTCCCCCGACTTCGCAANTATATATATATATATATATATATATTGTGGTATATGGAGACGTAAATGATTCAAGATTTAAAAAATTTAAAGATGCGTTAAGCTATTTTACCTAAAATAAACAATTTAAATACACATAAATGTGCTGATTTTATTTTTTAAAATCAGTACGCTTGTATTAATTTTTAAACAGCTATAGATCTAATTTTAGATGACAAAATAACGACCTAAACATCGTTTTGAACACGCAAGTGATATTTTCAAACAAATAGGGTATTCCCATTGTAACCTGGACTGATAACAAAACGTAGGCTTTATTTTAACCTTTTTTTGCCCTTCTAAACTAAAGGTAAGTTGCTATATTATTGATTTTATTTTAATAGATTATTTTATAATAAACATTATGTGGTAATTGTTTCAAAAACTTAAACCATAATCTTATCGTTAACTTTTCTTGAGCATGCACAACATTATAAAGGATTATTATTTAAAGAAAATGGTTATGTTCCTGTTCAGTGCATAATAATATATTGATGACTAATCTTGGCTCCTTTTCCTTGCATTGTTGGTGCTAGAAAGAAAGAAAAAGGAAGACATTTGCTATATTTTCTTTTCACATTATTGTTTTAAATAAATGTTATGAACATGACATTAAATATTCAGGAAAGGGATAATAAATTAATAATCATAGGAGATAGAATACATTAATAGCAGTTGTCATTTATTAAATCATATCGAATGGGAATCAAAGTGCAAAAAAGGGTAGTTTCCTTGAAACATTTTTTAAAAATATTTTGATAAGCTTTGTACATTTAAAAAAAAAAATCCTCTCTTAGCATAGTATATCTGCTAAAGACTCTCGTTTTATAGAGAGAATTTTGAGACTTACGCCTATCCACTGTGTACGTACGGTGCAGCATAATTATAGTAGTTTTAAATATTGATACTGTTTTGATACTGTTTTGTTTTCGTGGTTTCTTCAGGTAATATTTTGTAGTGAAGAAAGAGAATGTGTATGTGTATGTAAATTCATGTAGAATAAGAAATAAGAAATGTGTTTTTATCATAATGTCTTTTGAATAAAGCTTTCAAGCCAGAAAAAAAAAAGCTGAAAGAAACAATTTAGTGTCATTTTAAAAGAGTTAAAGTTATCTTTGTAATTTAAAGATTGCTGAAATATATCTAAGCCATTATTAGTCATTTATATTTTAAAAGTTTATTAAAAATAGCCTACCGTTTCTTCATTTTTTAAAATGATTTATTTAATTTTTTAAATCATGAAACAAAATATAGCATACACTAAAAAAAATTGTTAAAAGTGTTAGATAATTATTACTACTTTTTTAACTATCAAAATGAGTAAAAAATTCATAAATAATATCTTGATATTTTCTCTATTTAAGAATATGCCTAGTAGGAAGTTAGTTAATTGATTCCAACAATTTGGAGAAAAAAACAACTTCTCTTCACTTGAGAACGATTTATTTTTAGTTAACCCAATAGTTTAAGCTTTATAGCAAAAGCCCTTTTAAACAGTTAATATTATCAGCGATGCCTTTCTAGTGTGAGCGTAGCTGCTAGTCTTGTTCTAATAAGGAAATCTGACCCAACTAAAACATCAATAAAAACCAACAGGTTATAGAGGCTAAAGTACATCTAAGCAAAGTAGGATTGGAGGAATCAATATTTTTTTTACTACTATTTATTTCAAAATAAAAAAATTGTTTTCATCTTTCTCTACATTAGTATATATGGTATAGCTACCTGTAATATTGATATTATAGTATTATTATCATATATTACAGGGGCGTCGCTATGGTTGGTGTCACCCGGGGCAGTAGCTCATAGTGTAACCCCTTCACGACTTAAGGGGGCGTCCTTAAATGACGTGACGCGGCGTTACCGATTTCCCCCCCCCCCCGGGTCACACTATGTCTCAAAAACTTCGAACCCCACCCTTTTTTTACAAAATGATGTCACACATCTTTGAGACAACCCCCCCCCCCTAAAAAAAAACTCCGTATCTTCTATATGAAAATTTTCATGTGGTTAATTAATTGTGTCAAATAAATTTGGATTCAGTGCTTGTCTGAACTCTAATATAGTAACACGCATAAATGAAGTCATACGAAACGTCATTAAATAAATTGTAAATAATCAAATATTTAAATGGAACTTTTACTTATAGCTGCGCGTTTTGAGGTGATTTCACACTTTTTAAACACACCCCTCCCTCTCGTCACACATCGTCACAGATGCGTGACACCCTCCCCCTTAGGCCCGCGATATCATTTATGTGACATTTGAGATGGCATCAAAGGCCATGAGTTACTAAAACTCTTATAGGTCTGGCAGGGGAATCTCTAGGCAAGCTCCCACTTCTCCACGAAGAGGCGTAGCTGACAAGGGCATCTATGAGGGGGCCGCCTGGGCAGGTTTAATTTCGCTCGAGGCTCACCGTCCTGCCTCTCAAGGGGGTTTCCTCCATAAGGAGGATGTGGATTTACCTAAATCGACCCGCCGTAACTGCGGTGTCACCACAGCGCATGAAACGGGTCTATCTACCTTGGACTTATGTGCGGATCCATAGAACTCCTCTGCGGTACTCAAAACTTTAAGGGAACATTGATGGGGATGGGACCTACGAACTAGACTACCTAAATATAAACATGCATATCTATGCTTGCACGCCTTTAAAACATTTTTTAAAAAATTACCACAAAGACATTAAATTCATAACTTTCCTCTAAAAATAACAGCAACAAAGAAACCCCTTTAAAAAAATATTAAGAAATCGTATTACGCCCCACCCTCTGTGGTGGAGGGAAGAGGGTGTGGGATTCGTCCATGTTATCAATACTTCAAAGCTCAGTTTGCGTGGTATCTTTAAAAAAAGAACACACCGCCAGCGTTTTTTAAGCTCGTTCTGGGGCGGCTGTTTCTTTTCTTTTTTTTTTGCTACCATAATTTGTTTTATTTAGTTTGTGTTTTGGGACTGTTTTATTATTGCTAGTTTACCGATTTTTTTTATTTTTATTTTAACTTAATTTCATTGTATTTTTATTTTTTATGACATAAAATCAACACAGTTAAATTTAAGAATTTGGTGTAACTCTCTTATGGTGTCACCCGGGGCGGCCCGCCCCCTGCTAGCAATACCACTGATATATTAGATTCATTTTGCCCCTTCTAAGGATAAGTGAAATATATATTTTAAGAAGTTGGAGATTTATTTAAAAGCATATAAAAAGATAGGCTTTTCTTATTTTCTTGGCAATATGTTTCACAAGATTAGGGATATTTTGAAAATAAAATTTACTGAAATAGCTTTAAATGTAGCACAATAATTTTCACACAGCGTATGAATTGTTGCCTTTCTCTTGATACATTATATGCTATTACTAATTTAGACATAAAATAAAGCTCGTATTAATCGATGTCAGCTTGTGTATCTATACTAATAAAAGGGAAAGCCCTCACTCACTCACTGACTCACTCACTCACTGATTCATCACTAATTCTCCAACTTCCCGTGTAGGTAGAAGCAAGAAATTTTGGGAAGTTGTTGGGTACCCTCTCACTACGAAAATTGGCGAAAAAGAATTTTTAAAATATCCGGGGGCCAAAAAGCTGTTTTTTTTCTACATCACTAATTCTCCAAGTTACCGTGAAGGTAGAAACATGAAACTATAGGATGTTGTTGGGTACCCAATAACAACAATATTTGTTGAAAAAGAATTTTAAAAATCTCCCTCATGTGGGGCCGGGGGCCCCAAAAGTTTTTTCTTAGATGGTCCCATTAAAAATTGAAAGTCAGCAATTTTCCTATTTCCCGTGTAGGTAGAAGCATAAAACTTTAGGAAGTTATTGGGTACCCTCTAATTACAAAAATTGGCGAAAAAGAATTTTTAAAATCTCGCTCATGTGGGGCCGGGTGGCCAAAAATTGTTTTGTTTACATCACTAATTCTCCAAGTTATCGTGTAGGTAGAAATATGAAACTATAGGATGTTGTTGGGTACCCAATAACAACAAAATTTATGTAAAAAGAATTTTAAAAATCTCCCTCATGTGGTGCCGGGTGCCCCAAAAGTTTTTTTCTTACATGGTCTAATTAGAAGTCAGCAATTTTCCTATTTTCCGTGTAGGTAGAAGCATGAAACTTTGGGAAGTTATTGGGTTCCCTCTAATTACAAAAAATGACGAAAAAAATTTTTTTAAACCTCGCTCATGTGGGGCCGGGGGCCCAAAAACTGTTCTTAACTTCATCCCTAATTCTTCAACTGCCCGTGTAGGTAGAAGCATGAAACTATGGAAAGTTGTTGGATGTTCAAAAAAAAAACTAAATTGGCAAATAAGATTTTTTAAAATCTAGCTGAAGTTGGGTTCGGGGCCCTAAAAGTTTTTTTTTATAATATGGGCTCTATAAAAAATGAAAATCACCAATTTTCCTATTTGCCATATGGGTAAAAATATAAAACTTTGGAAATGGTTTAAGCACACGCTCTCGGCGCAAATTGGCAAAAAAAAATATTTAAAACTATTTCTCATGGGGGGGCCGGGAGCCCAAATATATTTTCTCTTACATTAAAAACCGACTCATCTCTAATTATCCACTTTTCGGTGTAGTTAGGAGCATGGAATTTCGGGAAATTGTTTGAAACCCTCTCACGACGAAAACTGGCAAAAAAGAATTTTTAAAATTTCGCTCATATGGGCCCGGGAACCCAAAATATTTTTATTCCTAATATGGGCTTAATAAAAATGGAAAATCAACAATTTTCTTATTTCCCGTGTAGGTAGAAGCATGAAACCTTGGAATTTTTTTGAGTACATGTTTCCTACGATTATTTTGACCAAAAAATTTAAAATTTCCCACTCATGGGGGCCGGGGCCCCAAAAAACTTTTTTCCTAATATGAGCTATATAAAAATTGAAAATCACTAATTCTCCTACATAAAGAATTTCTCCTAATGACCTATATAAAAAAGACGCATTTTTCCATACCTGAAATCCATATTACCGCAGCAAAGCGCGGGTAAATTGCTAGTTTCCACTATGAGCCACACGTGAAATATGCTACTGAAAAAGCTGTGTTATATTGTGCTTTTTTTCTCTATATAAACCAGTTTTGTGTAGTAGTGCGAATTTTAGACCCATTTTAAGCTAAAGCAAGATAACAATTTTGTGTTTTCACATGAATTCTTTGGTTTATTATCTTCTGTATTATTGATCTTCTGTATATTCGGTCAGATCAGTAAGAATTAGGGATTATGAAATTAACCATTAATTTCTCGATTAATCGTTAATTAACACTTAGAACGTTTAAACTTTTTTAGACAATTAATAAACCCATGACTAACAAATTATAAAAAATGAAAACGTTCACTTTTTATATAATACCAAATAGTGGCCGATAAATAATATCACCTTTCATGACCATTACTCTCCCATACTAGTTTTAAACTATGGACTGACAGGAATGATCAACATGTCGATAAAATTTGTCTTGAACACTTGAACCAAAAAATGTCAACAAACTTGTATATTTGAGTAAATGGTTGAAAGATGAGAAATATAGGATACATTCCATTGTTATTTAAAGTTTCAATTAGAACGTTTAATAAGGCTTACTTATGACATCATCAATGTTAATATTTTGCTTGAATCGAAATTAACGATTAATTAATCACTATTTTTTCAAAGTGAAAATTGAAATTATCTGTAAACGTTTAATCGATCCGAAACTTAAAAATTATTATAAGCCACAAAGTAGTAAAAATAATAGTTGCAGATACATATTACATTTCATGACAATTACGTAATCATTTTGGACTTTAACTATTAACTTATGGGAATGCTCAATATGTTGATAGAGTTTTCCTACCATGGCTCTAACATTTTGCTTTATTATCAAACCAAATGTAAAGTGTATTGAGCTAATGGCAACAATGGAGTCTGATTCAGAAATATAAAATAACGACAGCTAGTATGATATATTACTGAGTTACAAAATGGAGATTAATAAACCTGAATACATTAACCCTCTACAACGGTGGAAGCTAAATGAGCATCGATATCCCACACAGTTTTTTTCCTTGCCAAGATCGTTGTGTGTATCAGTATACTAAGTTTCATGTGAATGATTGTTCAGCTCGGCTGGTTTTATTGTCAATTAGACTTGAATCAAATGTTGTTGAGAGACCTAGCTTTTTGTGTAGTTGGTTAAAAGATGACATATAAAAATACTCTTCATTGTTATCTAGATCGTCATCAAGAAAGTATAAGTGTTGCTTATGACATAATACATTTTTAAGTATGGATTAGTCAATTAATTCAATTTTTTTAAAGTTAACTACTAAATTGAAATTAATCGTTTACAGCCTTAAAATCTTTTTAAAAAATTATCAACCATGGCATCTTTATTAATCTAAATTTTACAGACTTCAAGATTTTTGTAACACGTTAAAAAAGGAATAATACAAAATTGAAGCCAAACAAATGTATGCACCAATTCACTAAAGAGATCTAATTTACAAAATATTAATTATTTTTTTCCGTTTTTAATTATTTTTACGGCCCCAAAATTTACTAGTCAACAAATTCTATATTTAGCACTAAATCAATAAAAGTCATTAAAAAATCGTTTCTTTTGCTGCAACAAATGTTTTATGTACCCATATTAATAATGCGTGCTTATCCCAGTATTAATGTTATGTTGCATCATTATTTTTGCAACAATTACATATCTGAAGCCAATGATACATTTTTAATCTGCTTGTATTTTATACCTTACCATAACATTCATTCAAATGGCACTAAAATTGGTAAAATAATGAGCACATGTACAAAACGTTCTAGGCAAGGAATGAAGTTATCGGATATCGGGTTTATTAAGTTTCCACAAATACAGAAGGGTTGTGGATTTGGGAACGTTCATCTCCATTTGGTAAAGCAGTAATTCATCAGAAGAGATGTTGTCATTTTCTGTTTCTGTGAGACTCCAATATTTCCACAATCTTAATACGCTTTTAATTTTGTTTGAAACATAGGCGAAGTGTTAGAGCCATGGTAGGCAAAATGTATGAATATTTTGAATATTACAATAGTTTAAAAACACAATGTTCATTTAGTCAGGAAATTTATTATTTATCGGCTGCTACTTTTTATTATTATTTCTGAATCATTTTCTGACCTAAACTAATTTGTAAGTGATGGGTTAATGAGTCGTTAAAAATAATTTAATAATTAAAGTTTTTAACGATAATTCGATAAATTAATAGTATATTTCCTCAGCCCTAACTTATAGTAAAACAACTACTGTCTGCATGCTAATTCACAGCTCAATTTGATCACGGGAAAGAGGTTTATAAAGAAAGTTTAACAAACTGCTCAACGCCAGACAGGTAAACAATTAAAAGCATTTACAATTAATGATCGACAATATATTTTTTATAAATATCGTCAATATAATACTTACGGAAAAGCGAAATAGAAACATATCAAAATGTAATTCAATACAACACACACCACGACACTCTATAACAAAAATAATATGCTACGAAAAGATAAATAGAAATAATCTTAAAACTTAATTTTATTAATTACAGTACATTCGATCAATCGAAAATTTTTGGCATATCATTATTATCAGTATTACGAATCTGCCTGCAAAATTACTGCTTGTTATCTTACGAGAAGATAGTTAAATAATATATTTATTTCCTTTAGGCAATGAAGCAGACGCAACGAGTTCCTAAAATATATATTTTTAAATATATATATATATATATATTTGTGTTTCCCATCTTTTTCTAGTAATTAAGCATGAGATCCATCGAAAAGTAAATGGAAACATGATCATCATTGTTTTGCTAACCGTTTCTTTAGCAAGTAAGATTTT
>MUZC01002667.1:38513-51778 GCA_002072015.1 Radix auricularia
ATATATATATATATATATATATATTAACAGTTGTAGTGGAAAGCCAACGAGTTGAAATTTTCCAAATAAGGCAAGAAGACTGCACTACAACTTGCACCTACGGATTGCTGAGTTTAAAAGATAATTGTATCTTTAACACCACTGTTGAGATATCTCCTAGTTTGCTCAGTGAATCTCGTGTAGTATTTGATTCTAAGGAAAAGAATGGAAATGAATATCGTTATGTAAGTTTGTTTTTTTATAAAAATTACACTTTGTCATTATTTAAAGATATTTCCATTATTTGTTCTTATTGAAGACTACGATTATTTCATTTTTTAAGTCAATATTTGTGATTTTTGTTCTGCATTAATGTTGACACCGATGGGGCATTAAATATATTTTTAGAGTAGCAAATAGTGCGCACGTATTCATTGTAGTTCTTAAACTAGCAACATTTAACTAACCAGTTAAAATAATAAGAAATTTGAACTAAATATCAACACAATACAGCTATATATAAATCCCGAGCAAAATCCCAATAGTTAACTTCTAAAATCTCAAATTGAATATTCAATAAAGTGAAATCAATTTATAGATCCTATTACAGAATTAACTCCAATAATTCCGACTATGCCGACACATTTTATAATTTTATAAAACAAATAAATAAATAAATAAATACGCAACAAGTAACATACGTCGTCATTAACCAGAAAAACCTCCATATTAAGCAATAATTTGTTCTACTTCTAAGTAGTATTTTTAACATAAAATAATGCTCTTTAAATAACTAACAATAAACTTGGCACTTATCGTGATTTGGATGCAATTTAAACTATGTTTAAACACACACTGATATTTGTTCATACATGTTTAGTATTATAAGCTTTTCTGAGGTGAATTATATTATCTTCTTTTATTTTATTTGATAAATGAGGCATCCATTATTTTCCTCCTCAGCTGTTTACTGTGGTGTTGAAATCAGACTGCCTGGGAAATAAAAATAATGAAACGGAATTTCTATGTGCAAGAATAGCAGAAAATAAGTTTAATATAACAGTTCTTTTTGTAGCTCACATTGAACTGAGTGAGGCAAGTATTAGAGCTCAAATTAAGAATGAAGACTTGACTACTTTAGCTTACGATGAGAAACCATTGCCTAAACTTGCAGGTATGTATTTAAAAAGCTTTCTGATGTAACAGGTCAGATTAAACCCCTAAACAGAATATGAAACGGGATATTCTAGCCTAGACCACAGAAAATAACGGTGCTTAACAGGCCTAGGCCTTAATATTCCATTACAGCTGTGACAATATACGTTTGTATAACATTTTATTGTTAAGTTTCATAGTTATCTCAGCATTTTAAAGGTGTTTTAGTTTTGTAAGAAAATTCTATACTTTTTTCTTAATTTGATATTTTGAATAATAATAATAATAATAATAAAATGAAAATTTATACAGCGCTGTATCCCAGCAAGGAGCCAGGCTCACAGCGCTTTACATGGAAATAACATATCAATAAAAAGAAACATTCATATCATGTTAACAATACGCTATACTCAATACAATCATTTAAAATCAATTAAAAATGAATAACATGCTAAAGATATTTATTTTGATACTCAAACGCTTGCAAACATCCGTTTCGATCATTTTTAAGTTGCCAGCTTTTACAAAATATCGCTTAATAAGTGTTCCAAAGATTATTTAATAACTCAGTCAACAGAAATATAAAGAAAGCAAATATAGGACACAGGTGAAGAAAATACATAATTTTAATCATACGTTTCCCTAAACTAATTCTGATTTTGGACTTTTAAAAGATAAACAATTTCAGGCATAAATCATCTTGCACAAGACAGCGTCTATAATATAATATATATATATATATATATATATATNATATATACATACACGTTCAAACGAAAACATTTAATAAAATAAACATTATATTACATACTCTATTATTTTTTTCAGAAGCATCTGATAGCGTGTTGATTATAAATGGAAAAAACATGCGTGATACAAACGATTGTAAAATAAATTTAAATACGATCACATCAATTGAATGCTTTGGACCAGCAGAGCCATGTCTTTTTGAAATAACATATCATAATTCCAGTCGATCAACTTTCTTAAATAAACATCTCTTACAAAGCAATGCGTTTGAAGACTCACACACTTTAAATGTAAAACACGCACTTTGTGGCTTTGATAATGGATTTAACCTAATAAATTGCACTGTCTTTAAAGGTATTTTTCTTTCTATACATTTTTTGTATACTATTTTTTTAAGGTAAAAAAATAATACGTATATATTACAATAACAGGAAATGACTATGCCTGACAAGTAATCACAGAATACAGCTATTCTTTGAGTCTTGTCAAGGCTATAAATACATTGTTTTAATAACATATATTTATTTCTCTTTGAGTATTGTTGAAGTCGTACCAATATCTTACAATTATAAGACGATCTTAAGAAGACATAAATTAATTAGATTTAAAATGTTATCACAAAATTTAAGAGATAGTTTAACTTAAATTAGGGATTGCAATGAATATAATCATATTTATTTTCCATGTAATCTTAAATTCTCCTACACAAGAGACATTGTTGGTCAATCTTCTATACCATGTGAATGAGTTGCTATAGGTATAATGAAACATAAAGTTAACTGCGATACGTATTTCATGTTTGTTCATTTTTATGGTTTCAAAGTGAAATCAAAGGTTTAGTTTTCTTTTTAAGAATTTTTTTTTTCTTTTAAATTAAAAAAAAAAAAAAATATATATATTTTCTTAATTCATTTAAAGCAAAGTGTTAAACAACGAAAAGTATTTGTTTATTCAAAAAATTGTTTTTTTAGACCATACACATGTATAAACTATTTATATTAATTGTACATTGTTTATTTTCACTTAAATATCAACAGCAGCATCCTCCTTTAAAGGAACTAGTGAAATAAAGATGAAGTTTATTGAGAATGATGATTTAAAAAGATGTACAGCTGCCTTACATGGTGACAACCTTAAAATAGAAACAAACGTTTTTTTATCAGATGAATTGATGAATAATGTCTCTGTAATTTTTGAAATTACGATAGTATCCAGCAGAGAAAAACATACTGTAAGTACAATAATACAGAAAAAAAAAAATTCTTCCATTATTTGTTGTTTTTTTTTTTAAATAATGTTTTTAAAATTTAAAAAAAATAAAAAAGAGGAAAAACAAAACACTTCAATTGAACTTACACAGTAATATTGCAAATATTTAATACAATTCGGATTATAGGTCTTTTTCGTAAAATTGGTAATCCAATACAATGAATAATTTTCATAGATTTAAAAAAAAAAAAATTAAATTTAATACCTTAAAGTGTTTTGTAAAAAAAATTACATAATTATACACTTAATAATCAAATTAACATATTATTAAAGTATGTATTCGACGACGAATCTTTTTTTAGTCAAAAGCTATTTCATTATGTGACCACTCAATGGGATAGTCAACTGAAAATCATCTTATTTTCTTAATACTGTGTTCTAATGTTACCCAACATATCGTCACTTTTTAAACTTTTTAAGAAAAGTATTTGTGCCAGTTTCTTTCCCTGGCTATGGTCAGATAATCATAGTTTATCGTTGGAAAGTTAAAGTGTCTCAAGACCAACAATATGTATATGTCATTGTATCCCCAGGTCCTCAACGCACGTTGCTTGCATTGTTTTGACATTATCGTGCTGTTATTTATTTCCGTACTTTACGCTCTTTCTTTTAACTATACATGAGCCAATCTGTGGCGTATGCTACCAAGTGGGATAAATCTAGTATATATTATACAAAGGAATAATTATTTCCTAGAAAATCTATTAGTGTAAATTATAGGAACAAAGGGTGGGTTGCTTCTGTGAAAAATGATAACTTTTTAAAATATCAAAGCTATTTAAATGTCAATATTATCGTGTATCATACAGACTGGGATGGCATAAAGCTTTTTAATAAAAAATATATTACACCAACTATTTGGATAAGAAAACAATAAATGTAAGTTTTATTTATTTTTATTTGTTGATAAATAAAGCTTAAATTTATTGTTTTCTTATACAAATAGTTTGTGTAATTTGTTTTCAATATTATCGTAGCATACTGACACGAATAAAAATATTATTCCAGTAAACATTCAAATTAGTTAGGGGATTATTAATTCATATGACTTCACAGAAAATTGAAATGCAATTTATTTTTTCCCCAGCTTTTTTCTATTTACATACAAACAGAATGTAACGGCAATTTTACATATGAAAACTATTACAACTGCTCTAGGATTGCTGATAACCAGTATAACATTTCAGTAAATATAGAAGCATTCAAACATTCTAGTGAGTCTACTATAAGAGGAGTTATAAAGTACATGAACCAAACTGAAATCGCTAGTGATGTATTGACTTTTCCTAACATAGTTAGTAAGTTATTTGTAAAATACACTTTTTTTTATCTTTTATTTATTTATTTAATTTTTTTTTTGGTAATGTTTTAAAAGAAATTTTATGTTTTTGTTTATACAATAATAATAATACAATTTTCAAAAATATAAAATGTCAACATTTTCACAAAATGTGTAATAAAAATATATTATCTAATTAAGTAACGAAACACTTGTTTTATTAAGTATTTGAAGGTTTTCAAGTAGACTATATTTGGAAAATCGATTTTTAAAATACAAAACATTTGAGATAAAAATAAATTCATTGTTTAATACTGCGGGTCTCATTTAATCCAAAGTCGAAAGAATAAATTCAGACTCATTAATACTATTTTGGTCTTAAGTATTAATTTAATTTAGTTCATCACCTAAATTTGTGTTCCAGAATCTACAGATATAACTGAATTTAGTGTGAACCGAAAAAATATAACAGATAATGAAGACTGTCAATTTATTCTTAATGAAGAGGACTTAATAATAGAAATAGTATACGCTTGTAATGGATTGGCGTCTCCTTGTCTAATAGAGATATCAGCTAATGACTCAACAGAGGTAGATGTCAAGGAAAATAGCTCTTCTTTCAAACGGTTATTAACTAGAGATGTTATTCTTCAAGTCAAGATAAGATATGGTCTGTGTAGTCTTGACCATGAATTTAAAAGTGTGGAGTGTACAATCACAAAATGTAAGTACATTACTCATAAGTTTAAAAAAAGGTTTTTGTCTTTATCATGTGACTACATCTTATTTTTATAAGAATGACTAAGTTATGTTTTTTTTTACTGTTTAAGTTTTATTTTTTAAAAAATTTCTTAACTAATGAAATGCAATCGAAAATAATTGAAAAAAAAAGAAAAAGATAGAATTTATGAAAGATTTTGTGAGTATGCATAATATTAAAATGTGTTATAAATAGTTTAATTATTTATTTATTTTTAAAAAAAAAAATGAATTCTCTAGTAGAATTAGTTAGTGTGATTGCTATAAGATAAAATTGAATAATTTTAAAGCATATGCATGCATTATTTATAAATATTTATAAAAGGTGGCAAAAAGTACCCGCAAAAAGCTATGATATTTGCTTTAGCAGCTGGAATTCCAGTGGCATTGGTTTTCTTTTTTTCCATTTACAGGTATTGTATAACTTTTAAAGCACTTATATGCATATTTACTGATTTTCCATGAAACATATTGATTTGTCCAATGCTATGCTTTACATTAAATTTTAAAACATTCTGAACAAAAAAAAATTACCTTCCTTAAAATTTGTTATTTGAAATGTGCCTGCAATAATGTCATTATACTAATTGTAATTTTTCCATTTATGTGTTGCTGCCTATTGCCCTTTACTTTTTTCCAATGTTTACACAATTAGTGTGACTGTTATTATTCTCAGCTTTACACGACTGGGCATTTGCATGAGGAAATCAGGTCAGTTAATGGGGAATTTGTATTTAAATTGTACAAATGCGTCATGTTTATTATAATTATTTCATTTTTTGTACCTCTTTATGCTTGAGGTTTTAGGCTAAAACATTGTATGCAAATTAGATGTATTGATAGGGACATTAAGATAGATACTTGTTTTATTACACATCAAAATTTCCGAATAAACGTATATTAACCTTTTACTTATAGTGAGACTTTAATTTACTCATTCAAAACATATTGACATATACCATATAATATATCTTATTTCTCCGACTTGAAAAAATTAACAGAATGAGTTCTTATTAAAACTAAAACCAAGCACAGAAACATTTTAATATATATTTTTATGGTCAATGATACTATGCATTGACGCCAGAAATATCATTATTTTACTATTGTCATGGGCTCAATTTCTAACCAATAAAACAAATCAATTGAATTTTCAATTGATTTAGAGTTTTATATTACTATTAATTAGGTATAAACGAAATAAACAACAAACTTAACAGGCTACAAATATAAAATTTGTATTTTGGTAGATTTCTACAGAATAAATAAAAAATAATAAACATATTAGTAGAAATTATTTATTGGTACTGTACAATATATATGAAATATGTTTAAACATCGTTGAATAGGTTTCATCCCAAAGAAACCAGTCAATGATGTCAGGTTGTAATAAGTGTCACTTTGGAAGTAAAACTGCTGTATTATCTCTTATCAAAAATGTTAAATAGTGAAAGGCATGGGTGTCAGTTTGAAATGCAACTATGTTCTTTTTGCATAACGTCTACTTCAAACAAGAGACAAACACAAATTATTCCACGTTATAGTTACTAAATATTTTTTTTTCCTCTTCAAAAGCTGTACGGGGAAATGATGCCATAAAAACAGAAGAATCGGAGCCATTGTATATGAAAGGTAATAAATATGTTATGTTTTGAGATTTAGCAGGAAAAAAATATAATCAAATGTTTTCAAGCTAAAAAAGGAAAAAAAAAAACAACAACAATATAATAAGTAAACAAATTTATTTTTCTTATACTGAAATTTTTTCCGTTATTTAAGAAACAATAATGACAGCTAAATGCTCAGTAATAAGTTGCAAAATAAGTGTTAAATTTATACCTTAGATATTCCTTAGATATACCTTAGATAAGTGACATTTTAACTCTTTATATAGCATCAGACAAGAGTATAAGAATGACACCTAACAATTTCAGATCAATTGTTGTTCGGAAACAAATGCAGTCGACTGAAAATTTAAATTTTAAATATAATCTAAACAAATATGTTTTATAATTTTTTAAAATCATGTCGCAAATCCGTAGTTTCTCACTTAATTCTAGTTTAATTATAATAGGCAAAAATGTATAGAACGTTATCCGGCATCCTTCCGTATCGTGAGACGATGGTGCATCACCGTTGGGTTAGGTTGCATTTTCTCGAGTGGCTGTGCAGTCCTATCCTTGAGTGACAGTCTTTGCCACAGTTTTAACCCACGAGTTCTGTGCTTCCAAATGTTTTGGCTTTTCTCCTAGCTCTTCTGTCTGCAGCCTCCTCCATTCTTAACACCTTGGCTACTTGACGCCCTCTTTGACAACTGTGCGCCACGTAGATCGGTCTTCTGCCTTACACTCCGAGTCACTTGTATGTATTTTGGCTGCTTTCATGTCCCTTTGACAGACATCTTAAAATCGCAAGCGTTGGCGACTTGTTTTTCTCTTTCCTGAAGCAAGTTCACAATATAAGAGGTCTTCGAGATGCGGCCGGGACTCATTCATTTGACATGTTCTAGCCACCTCAGGCGTCTTTCACTAAGAATTGAGAACATGCTTTTTGTATTGGCACGCATTAGGACCTCACTATTAGCCACTTTGTCTTGCCATTTAATACCAAGGATGCGGCACTTACGTCTCTATTGGAAGCTGTTAAGCTTACACCCGTGTGATGTATAAGTGGTCCATGTCTCGCACCCATTTAGTAGGGTACTGATGACACAGTCACGATAGACGCACAGTTCGGTGTTTTCCGTTAGCTTGGTGTTTTGCAGGACCCGCTTATTTAGTTTAGCCATTGGTGCAGCTGCCTTGCCAATGCTGCTTTCTATTTCTTATTCAATGGACAGTGTATTGGAGATTTTGGATCCCAATTAGGTGAAGCTGTCCACAACCTCCACGTTTTCATTATCGATATTTTTGTTTGGAGGAGGTTGAGTGTCTTGGGCCATGATGTTTGTCTTTTTCAAGCTGATTTCCAGACCAAATTCTGTGCAGGCAATTTAGAAGCTTGACACGAGTTGTTGCAAACCAGATTCTGTATGTGCTGTTAGTGCTTCATCATCCGCAAATAGTAGCTCTCGAATAAGAAATCCGTCGTTTTGGTCCTCGCTCGGAGACGGACAGTGTTGAAAAGTCCTCCATCAGCTCTGGCATGTAACCAGATTCCGTCATCAGGCACGTAGAGGATCCTCACTCTAAGATTCAGAACAACTGCGGGCCCAGCAAACATTCTTAGAGTGTATGCCCCAACACTCCATTCAACTCCGGAAGAGAAGGACAAATTCTATGGAGCGTTAGACTAGGCAATAGCCAGCATCCACAAAGAAGAGGCAATCTATCTCCTAGGAGATTTCAATGATAGAGTGGGGAGTTACCATGAAGCCTGGCCAACCTGCCTTGGACTATTTGGAAGAGGAAAGTTAACTGAAAATGGACAAAGGCTTCTGTATTTATGACGCTCACGAGGCTTGTGTGTGACCAGCACTTTCTTCAAGTGCAAGGATATACATCAAGTATCTTGGAGACACCCTCGATCCCACCAATGGCACCAGCTGGACCTCATTATCACCAGGCGTACACAACTAGCTAGCGTCCTACTCACTCGCAGCTATCACAGTGCCGACTGTGACACGGATCATTCCCTTGTCGCCACCAAAGAACGAATAATGAGCAAAAACTCGTACCACACAAAGAAAAAGGAAAGTCCACTGGTCAATACCTCTTTCTTGAAAGACCCTGCGATAGCGCAGCTGTTCAAAGACAAGGTAAATGAAAGTCTCTCAAAGATGTAGCCATGCGTCACCATTGACTCGAAATGGACGCATCTAAGAGACACGATTTATACATCCGCAATTCAAACCTTTGGCAAAACATCTCTCAAAAACACTGACTGGTTTGATGAAAATTGGGACGAGATGAAACCTGTCACTGAAGCAAAAAGGAAAGCTCTTATGACTTAAAAGGAAAAGCCTACACACGACAATTTGCATGCCTTAAAAACAGCTAAGTCACTTGCCCAAAAGGCTGCACTTAAATGTGTTAACCTACTGGCTTAAGCTCTGTTCTAGTATACAATCAGCTGCAGACATGGGCAATGCAAAAGTCATGTACGAAAACATCAAAAAGGCAACGGGCCCCTTGAGTCGAAAGATGCTCCCCTAAAGTCCAAAGTGGAGAATTTATCCAAGACCAGGTAGCACATCTAAAACGGTGGGTTGAGCATTATCTGGAATTGTATTCAACAGTTACCACAGTCTCCAGGACCGCTCTAGATGTCATCCCAGATATGCCACTCATGGAAGAACTTGATGTCGTGCCCACACAGGAAGACCTGAGCAAGCAATTGACACCTAACTTGTGGAAAAGCGCTCGGAATGATGGAATACCACCAGAGGTTCTAAAGAGTGGCAAGACAGCATTACTCCAACCATTGCACGAGATTATGTACCTCGCTGGGAACAGGGATACATCCTCAAAGACCTAAAGGAATCAAATATAGTGACACTATATAAAAACAAAGGTGATAGGATTGAGTGCAATAATTATCGTGGCATTTCAATCCTTAGTATTGCAGGGAAGACCTTTGCCCGCGTTATATTAACACGTTTACAGAGCCTAGCATCCCGCATCTATCCAGAATCTAAGTGCAGTTTCCGGTCCGGTCGGTCTACCATAGACATGGTGTTCTCCATACGACAGCTCCAGGAAAAATGCAGAGAGCAGCAGATGCCACTATACATAGTATTTGAGGACCTTACAAAAGCCTTCGACTTAGTCAGTCGCAACGGTCTATTCCAAATTCTGGCAAAAATTGGCTGCCCCCCTCACCTACTTGCCATCATCAGACAGTTCCATGAAAATATGCTTGGCACAGTGCAGTTCGATGGAGCTAAGTCAGAGGCCTTCCCTGTCAGCAGCAGAGTTAAACAAGGTTGTGTACTCGCACCAACACTCTTCAAAATATTCCTCTCTGTACTTATTCGATAGCATATAACGTTACAAAGCTATCTTCTACACGCTAGAAGAGAACCTTCAAACTATCACACTCATTGTTATATCATAATTTTCGTTTGAGGAGAAAACAAACACTCGCCGAATAAATCATGATCGTGTAAATTTAGATCTTCACCAGAGACTTCAATCACAACCATGTGCTGGATTGTGATAAAATCTTTAATTTATGAACACTACGTTTTCAGGGAAGCACCTGCAAAAGAAGCGCTATAAACAGAGAATTTGCTTACTCTTGATAGCTGCAACCTGACTAAATTCTTTCTTACTGTCTTAAAAGAAGTGCTTGGGAAATGACGATCATGAATTATTGGCCAACTAATGTGTCTACACATTTAAGCCGTTTCATTATAGTTTGCAGTGTGCGTTTAAGAAAGAGGGAGAGCACATTAACCGTACCAGTTACTCAATGATTAAATCTTAAATGTGGATTGGCACCATCACTGTTTGGTGTCATGATCACACATATGCTGCAAAATACTTTAACATGAAGTGGCCATGAAAGCTTTTATGTTTAGTATCTAATTGTTGGTAACTTAAAATATTTCAGGCACACAAAAATCAAGTTAGAATTTATCATAAAAAATAGATGTTCTCCGCGGCGTAGCATATGCCGAAGACTTGCTCAGAGATATTGAAAAAGTAAAGGAAAAGGGAAAACCGACGTAAAAACAATCACGATAATTTCAGAACAACGCAAATAAACATAAGTGGTTTGACTGACCACCTACGGATTGTTGGCCTTAAAACATTTGAACTACTGTTAGATACTGCCCCTACACACTGCACCACCCTACTTTGCCAACCATAAGCTCTGATTTTCCAACCTTTTCATGGGTCATTCGTCAAGCATATTTGCTCTTAATTGGAACTCCCAGAGAAGAGAGAAAGAGTTGAAAGTTTTACTTGGAAAAATGAACTGGAGGCAGAAACTTCAAAAGAGTTAGTATAGCAGGCGGATATTTGAAGAAAAACTTTAACAGGATCCAAAACTCTGGAGCGATTTTGTTTTTGACTATTACCCAGATGGTTACACATGCGATCATGATGACAACTCTTTGCTGACGAAAACCATACTTATTCTTTTCCTAAATGTGAATTCATGTTCGTGTTCAGTCAACCATTGGTGTCTAAATTACCTTAAGACAACATTGGCTGTAACATCCCAAAGCCAGTAAGAAGAGCTTTGTCCTCTTCTAAAGCCTTTGATAAACAATAACGTTTGTTATAAATAATAAATCGTAACACAAAATTAGTGTATTCAAAAACATATGTTTGTTTAAATATTTGACTATAGGTGACTGTTTAGTTATCCTCCCTGACGAGGAATCTAAATTTTGTAAATTAAATGTACGAAAATGGTATATATACGTATGTATGCATATATATATATATATATTTAAATACATTTAATATTGTATATTATACTTTTGTGTTGAAGATGGTTCATGTTTCATGCTATCAATTGTCATTCTCTTATACATTTTGTTGTTTAAAAAAAAAGAATCTTATTCATATTTTATACATTTCTAACAGTTTATAAAACAAACATGCAAAACTTCACTGTGAGTATAACTATCCGCTTAATTTACTTGTTATTGCGATACGATAAAGATTATTCAGTGTGACACCTGCAATGAATGGTACCACACAGTTTGCCTGCATGTTAATACACCCAAGTACATATCAATGGGTCTAAGAAATAAATATACATTTTGGCACTGCACACATTGTGGATTTCCTCAAATCAACTCAGACCTGTTTAATCATAGGGACCTGGTTACCACAAACTTTTACAGTGTTTTGGCTAATTCTAATATAAAAAATACCCTAGATAAAATCAGACCTGCCACACAAACCCATGAAAATAAAAAATCTACTAATACTGACAATCAATACACGCTTAAAACTCTAATAATTAATTTTCAAAGCATAAAAAATAAAATTCCAGAATTAGAACTCCTAATAAAAACAGAAGAACCAGACATAATTGCTGGTTCTGAAACTTGGTTGAACCCCAATATATACAACTCTGAAATTTTAAGCAGCAATTACAACATATTTAGAAAAGATAGAACAGACAATCATGGAGGTGTCCTACTTGCAATAAAATCAACTCTAATAGCTGAAGAAATTAACACACAACCAAACTCCAATATAGAATCTGTTTTCTGCAAAATATTTACACCTAACTCATCACCCTTTATTGTAGGCAGTCTATATAGGCCACCAAATACAAACATAGAATACATGAGGAATCTCTGCAGTCAATTAATTTACATTAAAAACAATTATAAAAATGCTGTAATTTGGTCTATGGGGGACTTAAATCTTCCAGATATAAATTGGAAAAAATATACAATCGATAGCCACCAAAATAATAAAGAAATTAATGAACATTTCTTAGACACAATAAATAACATAAACCTAGAACAGATAGTAAAAAAAGCAACTAGGAAAAACAAAATACTAGATTTATTCCTAACAAACAGACCAGGATTAGTAGTAGACTGCACAATAATTCCTGGGCTGTCTGACCATGATATTGTTAGGGTAACCAACACAATAAAAACTAAAATAAATAAGATGCCTAGAAGAACAATATATCTTTGGAATAAATGCAACTTAATAAAATTACACCAATCAGCTTCTAATTTCCAACAAAATTTCCTAAGTAAATTCAGCATAGTTAGCCCTGTAGAAGAAATATGGAAGGAAATAAAAACAAATCTAAAAACCATAATGGATCAGAATGTTCCAACAAAAATAACTTCAAATAGAATTAATAAATGCTGGTTCAATTTTAAACTTAAAAAGTATTGCAAACTAAAGGAGAATTTATTTAAGAAATTTAAGGCTACCAATTCAGAAAGGATACACAAAAAATACTTAAAAATTAAACACCTGACACAGAAACTTAGCCGTAACCTCCAAAATAATTATATAAACAGTGTGATAACTAAAGATAACAATAAAAACTTATGGTCCTTTATCAAATCTAAAAAAATGGAGCCTTCAGGTATAGCCACACTAAAAGACTCAAATAATAAAACCTATAATGATAATGAAAA
>MUZC01002667.1:52672-66605 GCA_002072015.1 Radix auricularia
AACAAAACCTTAGGCTTTATAAAAAGAAACTTTTACAAATGTAACAAAGATATAAAACTAAAATGCTATCTCACCCTGGTGAGACCTATACTAGAATATGCATCTTCAGTATGGGACCCATCCACCAAAGAAAATATTGATAAGTTAGAACAAATCCAAAAAAGAGCTGCCAGATTCATTACTGGAGAATATTCAAAACTGACAAGAGTAACACCATTAGTTAAATCATTAAACCTTGAAACACTAGAGGATAGAAGAACCAAGAGTAAATTAGTAATTATACATAAGGCAATTAATTCTAATTTAGAAATACAACACAAAGATAACCTAATACAACCCTCAAATAGACATAAAGACAAAAACACCTTTCTTATTCCATATGCAAGAACAAACACATACAAGTTTTCTTTCTTTCCGTCCGGTATTCGGGCGTGGAATGGGTTGCCTGAAGAAACCAGGAAAGCCACCACTTTATCATCTTTTAAAACTCTAGTAAGAATACAGGACTAAACACAAACCATAGAAATACGTAGGACGCAATAATCTTCTGTACAGAAGGAGCGTCTGTAACATATAAGATAAGATTAGCTTACACCTATAAATAATTGAAATTACCATATATCATTAATTAGCTAATATCGTTAAACTTTCCCTTTAAAAAAAAAAAAATAAATATATATATAGAAATGTTACCATTACTTAATACATTGTTAGTAACACAAAAAAAAAAAAGAACAAAAAACAAATTGTGTAACTGTTTAATATCTTGCATACAATTTTGTTGCATTGTAAGTGGTCAATATTAAGAAGGAATACAAATATATGTTTTAAAAAATGTATATCCCTTTTTTCAGGAGCAAGAAAAACGTGTTAAACTAGAGAGTTCAAAAATAAGTTTTGTAGAAAATCTAATTTTAAAAAAAGCATCAGAGGAAATGTCAATTGCCTTAATGTATGCATCTGAAAGGGGTAATTCAGATACCGTTAAAACCCTAATTACAAATGGCGCTGATGTAAATGTGAGAGGAAATAGAGACAATACCTCTTTATTGCTGGCATCACACAATGGACATTGGGAGGTTGTTAATATTCTTTTAAAAAGTGGAGCTTATGTCAATTGTTCAAATGTTGATGGAAAAACACCGTTGATGTTAGCTTCACGAGGTTGTCATTTTCACATAGTCAAAATGCTTGTCGGAAAAGGAGCCGATATTAATTTTAAAGACCACAATGGAATGACTTCATTGATGCATGCGATAGAATGTAAACATAAAATCTTGGTTGATTATTTTATTGAACATGGAGCTGATTGGAAAGATAAGACAAAAGATGGAATGACGACTTTAATGTTTGCTTCTGAAAATGGTTTAGACGATATTGTAGAAATGTTGATAAGAAAAGGATCTGATGTCAATGAAAAAGATAAAAAAGGATTAAGTTCTTTGCTTTATGCTATAAAAAATAAAAATTCTTTAACATCAATAGCGTTAATAAAGCATGGAGCTAATACCAATGACAGAGATTTTGATAGTAAGACTGCTTTAATGTATGCAGCGCAGAATGGGTTACTTGATGTAGTTGAAAGTCTTATTGGAAACAAATCAAGTTTAAAAGATATAAGTATTGATGGAACAAATGCATTAATGTATGCAGCAATTGAGGGCCATTCTGAAATTGTTAAATTACTGATACAAAAAGGATTTAATTTACATGATAAAAATATTGAGGGTATGAATGTTCTCATGTTTGCTTCACAAAACGGTCATCACGAAATAGTTACGTCCATGTTGGAAAACAATAAAATAAAAATGGAAAAAAAGAAAAAGAAGAATAAACAAAGTATTGTAAACATTGCAAATGATTTTTTTGTGAACGAAAAAAATGCCTTTGGTTACACTTCTTTAATGTTAGCAGCTTCAAATGGACACACTAAAATTGTTGAAACTCTTATAAACTTTAAAGCTAATGTTAATGATGTTGATAAAAATGGTGTAACATCATTAATGCTTGCCTCACAAAACGGACATTTTGAGACTTGTAAAACACTTATTGAAAACGGAGCTAAAATAAATCATGTAGATAATTCTGGTATGACTGCAATATTATATAGCTCACATTCAGGTTATATAAATGTTGTTGAAAAACTTTATTTGTATGGCGGGGCTATTGAAAAGAAAGACAATGAAGGAACGACTCCTTTAATGTTAGCATTAAAAAACAATCACTTAGAAACTGCAGAGATGCTTTTAAAATGTGGAGCTAAAGTTACAGTTTCTAATTTTCCAATTAATATAAGTCTAGTAAATATGTATGGAATGACGTGTTTAATGTTTGCAGCACAAAATGGACTAACTTCGATTGCAGAGAAAATTATTAATAGAGGAGCACAAGTTAAAGATAGAGACATTAGAGGTCGAAATGCCTTTATGTATGCATGTCAAAATGGACACTTGGATACAGCAATGATGTTGTTAAAGGATAAAAAGTTAATAAATTTGACAGATAAGGACAAAGAGAAATTTGTAAATGGCTTATTCAAATCGGAGCAGATTATAACTCTCAGGATTACAAAGGTAAAACAGCATTAATGTATGCCTTAGAAAATAAACATGATGCTATAGTTGATATTTTGATAGACTGTGGAGTTGATGGTAACGAGAAAGATGAAAATGGAATGAACGCTCTAATGCACGAATCTCAAAATATGCATATAGAAAATGTTAAAAAGTTAATAAAAAACAAAGCTTACATCTATGCAGAAAACAATTTAGGTCAAACAGCTTTAATATTAGCGTCGTTAAAAGGTTGCACAGATATTGTAGAAATTCTTCTAAACAATGGAGCTGATGTTAATAAAAGGGACCAATTAGGTAACACCGCATTACAGTGTGCATTGAGAAATAAGCACGTGGAGACAGTTGAAACACTAATATTTCAAGGAGCAAATTGCGCTGAAAAAGACACGGAAGGCAATACACTATTGATGTTAGCTTCACAAGTTGGGCAAGCAGTCATTGTTGAAATGCTTATAAGAAATGGGGCAAATCCAAAAGAAAATAATAATTTTGGTGAAAATGCTTTAATGTTAGCATGTGAATACGGCCACACGGAGCTGGTTGAGATACTGCTTAATGGAGGAATCGAAATTAACGACAAAGATAATAACGGCTACACAGCTTTAATGTTTGCCTGTAGAAAAGGTCAAACTGAGACGGCTAAAATGCTTATTGAAAAAGGTGCAGACATAGAAGTTAAGGATAAAAATGGAATGGCAGCTTTAATGCATGCTTCAAAAAGTGGACACACTGACACAGCGAAACTTTTTCTTTAGATGAGTGCATTAACAAGTCTTAAACATTGAAGATAGCCTCGTTAATTTGTGCAATATGTTAAGTTCAAAATAACTGTTATTTTCAATCTAGATAGGAATAGATATTTTTGTTATTATACACCACGTCTGTTCAAAATCAATCCATTGTCTAGGTAGATAACGTCTAAAATTGAAAAAATATATAATGGCAGCAAAAAAAAAAAAAAAACATTTTGAAATATTTTTTTTTCAGTTTAACCCTTATTGTAATACTATAATTGTCAATATCTGTCGTGTAAGTATTTACCGATGAAACTAATTGTTATATATCTCATGTTCGAAAAAATGAGAATCAGTTACCCAGGCTGAGTCAAAGCAAGATTTTGGAAATACCTGTTCATTTAAAACTGGATTTTAATAAATATGTTTGCTATTATTGTAAAAGATCATGTAAAATTATATTGCAAACAAGAAAATGCTTAAATGTTTGCAAAATAAAAAGATATTTGTTCACTGGCCACGAAAAAATGGTCATAAAGAGTTTATTGCCTTATGAAACTTTCATACGAGCTATTAAGTAGTCAACTATCGTCATAAGTTTCATGGTTATTTAATGACTTGTTTAACCAGATATAGAAAACAAGCAAACATAAATACTTTCATTTATATATATACCCTATATAATAAAATGCTAATCTATGTATGGTGATTGATAGCGCTTGGTCAGTAAACTCCTAAAAGCTCCCAAATCCCAATCAGAAAAATTAAATTTTTTATTTACATAGGTAACAAGTTTAAGCGGACGTTCAAGATCTGTTATTTTGTGTGCAGTAATTTTTTTCAAAGTCTTTATTTTGAGAGTAACGCTTTTAAAAAAGATATTTTTCAAACTACGGTGCGCACATTTTCGTATACGCAAATTAAATTTAGCAATGGGTTTTTTAAAAGGTACCTTTTTTTTTTTTTAGATACGTAAAAAAATGCTTCAATAGAGTTGTAACACGATTCAAGTTTTTCTTTTTTTTTTTTTTTTTTTTTTTTTTTTTTAAATTTAAATTTTGAATTTTTAAAAATTCTGTTTGAATACATATTTCTTTATTAAAAAAAAATATAATTCTGTAGTGTGTGAGTTAAACAATGGCAGAATAAAATTATTTCTTATGTAGATATTATTATTATTAAGGTAGTGAGTATAGCCTCGTAAGGACAACCCAATATGCGGCTGCATACGCGCTCGTTCACTTCCAGTTATTGCTATTCTTGGTAACATTTTTTAATAAGGTTAAAAATATGGTGAGATGTGGCTGGGTGGTCATATTGATAGTAAGAGAGTACGCTAAATCGCGGGTCCGGGGTTCGATTTCTTATTGCAGCCTATTTTTTTTTTTTTTGCTGTTTAAGTTTTGTTTTCAAACAATACTACATGAATTGATAATGAATAAGATTTATATTTTTAATGGTTTGTTTTGATGTTAAGTTTAGGGATAGACTTTAGGGTTACGTTAAGTGATAGGGATTAGGGTTTGGGTTAGGTTTAGTGATAGTTTTTAGGGTTTGGGTAAGGTTTAGTGATAGCTTTTAGGGTTTGGGTTAGGTTTAGTGATAGATTTTAGGGTTTTGGGTTAGGCTTAGTGATAGATTTTAGAGATTGTTTGAATGCACATATAGAATCGGAGGTTCAATGAAAGGCGCAGTGAATACTTGTAACTCTTGAATTTTATAAACATCATTTTATAAACGATGTTACTAAGAATATCCATAACCGGAAATGAACGAGCGCGTATGCAGCTGCAAATTGGGTCGTCCTGACGAGGCGATACTCACTACAAATTATTAACATATATGTATTGAGATTTACGCTACTATCCGGTTTCGGCAAATTCTTTTCGAAGATCTGAATATCAGTGTAGTAATGCATTTTTTAATCAAATTTAATTAAAATTAATAAGTTAATAAACAAATATATAATAGAGTAACCAGTAACCAGAGTAGGCGTCGGGACTTATTTTCAAAAACTTTGTTCTTACGGGTTATTTATTATAACTAGAGTGAATAGTATTTTTGAGGTAATGTACTTTTATGGCCGGTCAAGATGGATGTTGTAGGGGAGATACAAAATGTCACCAAATGAACCGAGTAACGTCCTTGGACGAGCTTTGTTGCTCGTTATATATATAACAATTTAAGTACTGAGGATTACTTTTTTTATATTTGTATGCATTTATAGCGTTGTAATCATCATTGTTCCAGTGCATAGCAAGTACGTGTAACTAGTAACATTACACATTGTCTGCTAATATATTTGTTAAATAGACCACTTGCATTTGTTTACATTTTCACTTCTTGATTTTCTGCTGTTGATTTATATCATCATTTAATCATCCTTTAAAAGTAATATTTATTTCTTATAAATCATAGGTAAGACAATGTATCTAGAATGAAATGGTTGCAAAAAAAATATGTACATATTTGTTTTAATGTCAGGCTAAAGTGACTAGGTTTTGGAAAAGATGTTCTATTTTTAAATCATTTATATTGAGTCGTGACAACTGAATGATTGCTTGATTGCCTGCTTGCTAAAAAATGTCTGATCATTTTTAACCTACTTCCATGTATGCTATCGAGCTCATCTTTGCAGCCAGGCTCGTGCTGATGATACACAAATAATATATAAAATTTTTAGCTCCATTCACTGTACTGTAAAAAAAATTAATGAATTTTTATATTATTTTTATATTGTCTCTATGTAGCTTGCTAGTTTTTGTGCTAGAATATCGTGGTGCGTATTATATTGAACAACATTTTAATATTTTCCTGCCACACGCTGCGGATTATTGACCATATATTTTTGAAAATAAAGTCTTGATCTGTAAAAGCATATGTTAATCATTCGCTCCGTGGGCATTCTATTAAGCATGCTGTTATAACCATTTTACGATGAACAAATTGAGTTGAAATTTAGCACACAGCCTGTAGTAGTATTTTTAATATATTACTTTATATATAAGACGTAACTACAATTTAGGATTTTAGGACTTTTGTGCTATGCATAGTATAGTGAATATACATATGTATCGTAAATAAAATATTTATAGTAAAAAAAACGCTTTTCCCTGGTATTTTTTGTGTTTTTGTTTTATACATTCAATTGACATTGATCTCATTGTGGTGTATTGTAATTTTCATGTATTAAGATTTACATATAATTTTTTTAAAAATAAATAAAAATAAATTTTTAAAAAAAACCTCTTCATGAAAATTAAGCCAAAATTCCTACTATCAAATAATAAGAAAATGTGCTATTTGATTGTCTTTTTAAAATGTTATGTTTATCCTTTTTCTTTTATCCCATCTTGCTTTAATGTTAAAAAAGGGTGTTAAAATTATATTTCAAAAATCCCTGACTATTCTACTATTTATTAAGTTGCCTTCTTTGTTTACTGCTATAACAAAACTGTCATAGAACTAATTTCAAGTGAAGATTCAGATGATATTTTTTGTAAGTGTTAAGATTCAGTGAATATTAAAAACTGATTATTTCATGCTGTATACAAACTTCATCAATGTTACGTTACTTTACTTTTAAAATGTTTAAAAATAATGTCCAAAAAACTTTATTCAAAAATTGTACTTTGAAATTAGGAAAATGGTTTAACTTTTTGTAAAAAAAAAGTGTACATCTTCTTTAAAATTTAGAAATTCGATTTCGCTTTAAATGTGCTTCCTTATATGCAAACATTAATAAGCTAACAAAACTTGATTACTATTTTTAAATCAAACTTTAGGGAGTTTTTCAGCTATCATCTGTTTGAGCTTGAAATTTCTATTATCTGTTTTAATTTCGCTAATTCTCATGTTACGAAAAAAAAATAATTATTTCTTATTTTTATTATTCTTACTTTTTTTATATATCATTTTAAAAATAATGTTATATAAATGTCGTTAATTTGAGTAACTGCGGTCTAATTAGCTTTGAATGATTTTGAGTAACATTAAACTTCTCAAATTAATATTATATACGTATTTAAGATTGCTAATAAAAAAAATCATAAATTAATGTGGTTATTTATATTTTATTTAGTTCCTTGCGTATCAAAACAATTCTGGTTTTGCCATATTAGGAATATTAGGTTGGATGTCATCATTGTCTGTACAGTGCATAATAAGAACACTGAACAAAATAGTTGTATTAATACAATGGAAAATTGTATAATATTGTTTTCAAATAAAAACATGAACCATAACTCTAATTGAAAACTCTATGATAATATATATTATGCTTTAATATTTTTCGTGTATATTACTCATAAAATTTGTGTTACAATTTGAGCATTATTATTCTACTGTTCATGATACTTGTTTGTTTTTATTGTTAAAATGAATACAGCTTAATTAAATAAAGAAATAACCTTTTTTTCTATTTCAATGTTAGTTTCCATGCAGGTCTTCATTTTTGTGCTTTGATGTATAAATATTAGATGAAATAAAAAAGAGACTGACCTTATTTTTCTTGTTCTTTTTTTCCAATATGTTTATAAAAATGTCTAAAACAAATTCCGAGGACTTGTTAAAAACAATGCACTAACGATTTAGAGATATGGAAACATTCGAATTAAAACAAGAAAATGTGCACATTTCTTATGTTTCAAACACATACATTACTGTGACTAGCAGTAACGCAGCTCCAGGTTTTGGGGGCCCTGGAGGCTTGACCTCATTTTGACTTTCTTGTTTATCTTAGATATACAGACGCTCCTTCTATGCAGAAGAGAATTGCGTCCACAGACCATGAGAGATGATCTGTTGGCAAGTGATGCAGCGGTAACAAGCCACGGCTATAAGGGTTCCACGCATTACTCAGCCGCCTAACTATATAGAGCTGGGTGACTCGGGGACTCCTCAGGCCCCGAGAACTAATCCTCGCCTTCGTATGGATTCGAACTCGTGACAATCGGTACGACAGTCGAGCGCGCTATCACTCGACCACCGCATCCTTCATCTTTTGACATTCGTTATCAAACCAATTAACTTAGTAAATATGAAAGTATAAAATCAAATTGTGCCAGTATAATAGTAAAATTTTAAAAAAAATAAACATTGACACTCTTTTAATAAATAACTCATTGATTTTAGTCAGAAATGCACAATTAAAAAGTATCAACTCACTACTTCTCACATAATTCTTTCTGTGGGGCTAATACATCTATAACATCATCTAAATAAATGTTGTCTTGTATTTTTGACTCAGTTGACATTAAAGCCATGCTGCTAAGTCTTTTTTGTGTTATTGTGGTCCTGACTTTCTTTGATTCTTTTGATTCCCCCGCAGCTAAGTTCTTCATTTTATTTTTCATTTTTTTATGTTTGTTTAATTTGAGTATTGTATGTCCATCGAAAAAGGCTCGTTGCCGAAACGTTGCTGTTTTGTAACGTCCTGTGAGGCTAAACCTTACCTTGTTTACATCTTTTCCATTTAATTTTGATCCTGAAATAGTTTTTGATTAACTTGAGTTATGAGAATTATCTCTCAAATGATGCAATGGAAAATGCTTAAGTTAACAGTATTCAGATAAAGGTTGACAATTTTGAGCACAAATCATTACCATATGATGCCAGCTTCATGATTAAATCACTTGGTGTTTATGGTACTGGTTTATGGATGACATCATTGAACACGCCAGTTCCCTGTACTTTATCACACAAACAGGAAAAATTAACACATTTTTCATCAGCTTATCATCATGCATGGACATCAGCAGGTGTATCCATCAAAAGGTATCCACATGTTTTGCCAAACTTTGGAATCTGTCTTTCAACTACATATGAAATCTCCTGAGCAATTTTGTCGCGACATGATTAAAATTTATTTCTGTTGACACAATTACATCAGAGTTCAACTCCCTATCAAGTCTTTTCTATATTTTTAGAGTATTGCTTACAAGGAATCCATAGCATTCATTGTCCTATTTAGTTTTTTTGATTGCATGTTTTATTAATTTCTTCATTTTCTCATTACTTTGTAGAAAGCATAAATTATTCTTATTAATTATTATTAACCCATACATCGCATATAAGCCGACAACTCAAAACTTCTTTAAAACGGCCAGTTTTTTCCGAAGCCAGCCCATAAGAAAACCATGCAATCGTCTAATTTTACTCCATATTTTTATTTCATAGAAATGTGTTACTTTAAAGATGTAAAACGGCTTACTTTATGCTACATACTCGGCTGTATAACTTCTTGAAAGACACAAAAAAACGTGATAAGCTCTTTGCTCTGTAATTGCTAAAATAATATCTTAACCTCCGCTCAAAGGTTGTTCACACCTGATATTTAACGAAGAATTTATAAACATCGGTAGACAATGTGATATAAGTAGATTTCTTTACGACTGTCTTAGTTTGAGCGTGTCATTTCTAAGAAATCATACTTTTTTACAAATGGCGTCCTTTTCCAGCTAGCTATATCTTAGTTTCGGCTCCCACTGATACACACACAAACACGCGGTCGTGTCAATCTCATTTTCCTCTATACATTGCATATAAGGTGTGTCTAAAAACATATATGTGTTTGGTTCCTCTTCTAAAGAAATGCCCTGCATTATTACATTATAAATGATATATATAGGAAAATACAGTGGGCCTAGAGAGACATATATGTTTCATTACAACTTATGAGATTGCGCTGAAAAAAAACCAAAAAAAAAACCTGAAAACTTCTTAGGGAAAAAAAAAATATCATCATTACAATAAATTGCAAATGATAAGTGCATGCGGATACAACTATATACGTTTTCAATATTATAAACATAGTTATTTTTAAAAAAAAACTATTAAAAAATATAAAAGAAAAAAAAAACTCTAATAGTCATTTGTTTCCTTTTAAAAATGTATTACTAAGGCAAACCAGACCGATAACTTGTACCTTAAATATTTTTTTTTTGCACTGCAATCTTAGAATGCTTGTTTGCTTTAAAAAGAAAAACTTGCCAATTAAATATATTTAATTTAGAAATAAATTAATTTGAAAAAAACAACGAACAAACAAAACCGCTAACGTCCTTTTTTAAAAATAAATACTGATAGCAGATCGTAAGTCATGGTTAAACGTTCAAAGTATTTTCTACAGAAACCACTTTATGACTGATGACTAATTCACTTGAGATCCAATTATATATACCACTCATTTAACAGTCTTATCTGAAGAACATATTAAAATTTAACTATGATCTTAGTCTGTCGTACGCGGACCCCTAGTGGTCTACTTAGTTGTACTTGGTGCCTGCAAAGCAAAGAATGAAATTTGTATTATTTTTAAAATTAAGAACACTAAAAGTCATAAAGATTTTTCTAAAATGATATAACTGACATTTGTTCAGCACAAATGAAAATATTTACAATGTATTTCCTTTCAATATTCTTGGTAGGATGCTAACTGTAGTATTTTAGTGTAGTTTTAGTTACTAACCTAACATATGCGCAAGAACCTATAACAAAAAAAAGTTGATCCCTTACAGACCATTAAGGTCCAAGAGAGCAAGTGAAGTAGCCTTCACAAATTTTATTTACCACTAATGAGCATGGGATTGTGTGGTTAGCACAATGCTTCAGGGGCCTTACCAGATCTGCGACACGGGTCCTTGCTGGGGATCGGTAGTCCAGCTCGCTACTTAGACCACCGCGGCCCCATAAGTACCTATACTAGAAGATTAAAATACTTGACATTTGTTTTCACTACAAAGAAATTCATAACAATGCATAACCTTTCAATGTTTTGGACCACACAAACTGGAATAAATTTATTACAAGTTTACTTACTATCCAAACATTTTTAGCACAGTAGCAGCATAATGTTTAGTATTGGTGAATGTAGAAGGCAATGAAATAGCAGACTCGTTGGCAAACGCTGGAGCAGCCCAACCCCAACCAGATGTCACAGTCACATTTCTTGGGGCAAAGACGTGGCAAATGGACAACTTTAGGGATAAGAGATTCCAGTAGTGAGAAGTTGGAGCGACAGCCAGAGGGGTATTCGCAAGCATGCCCAGGCCAAGCAGATCAGACCAGTAGTGGGGTCTAAAACTAAGGGAACATAGTTTGGTGACCCAAATGCGCACCCAGGATTGCTTAACCAAATGTAACTTCAACAGGTTAGATCACAACAGGGACCCCAACTGCCGCCATTGCAGCAAGCCTCTTAGACAATCATACACTTGTTGACGTCAGTCATGTTCCACGCTTGACATAGCCGGGAAGGAATGGGAGGCAAAGGAGTCTTACGTTAAGACATTGCTGTATAGCCATGCCCAACAGATGGAGCAGATTGACCAAGTATTAGCCATGTCCTTAAGAGATTAGAACTTAGGTCCAAAGAATATGTGTTTAGTTTAGTTTAGTAGTAGTCCTTAGTTTAGACACACGTTTTTGAAGTGGTCCTTTAACACCAAAAGCTTCATAACAACTCATGTTTATTCATAAAATAATCATAGACAACAAATGTGCTCTTTTGATAATGTGTTGCACTACATTGTTGCATTGTCCGCCACACATTTATTGTATGATATTTGTCAATAAAGAATGGACATATTAAGAACATAAAATAATGATTTAATTAATTGGAGAAATATAGCCATCGTTTTCCGCTTTAGGTGACTCAATAACAACTACGGACACAGGTGGGTACTCATCTGTTGGTGTAATGTATTCATTTTCTGGATATGATGAGTTATCTAAAACATTAGCTGTATTCCTTTCTTCTGTCATTTCATTTGACACGGCGTGGTAGTCATGTGTGTACATCTTATCGTTGTCATATTATATGCTACGTCGCCGAGCTCTAAGTCGATTGAAATTTTCATTTACTCTTGTGTCATTGACTTGAACACTTAATGAAGTATCAGTTTGTAGCGTTGAGTTCTTTGTATTTTGGTAATCCGTCATTGTAGAGCCTACAATAAAAATATTTTTAAATCTATATAAAATATACTTACGAACGAAAAAATGTGTTAATGTTAACATTTACAAATATATATAATTATATATATTTATAAATTTATACAATATATACAAACACATTAATTTGCCTGTAAAGTAACAACAGGAATAAACACTTATAAAGACAGCAATTACACAGATGCCAGCAGTTGAGATACTAACACCTAGGACAAAGTGTTGCGACAAATTATCCTTTTTTATTTGTTCATTTTCTTCTTCTAGAAAAATAGATTTTAACATAAATTTATGGTTGGAACCTATAATATAACGTATAAATAATTTTACAGCCGCCATTTTTACTCTATATATCGTTTGCTTTTGTAAGACATTTTTTTTTAAATAGTTAAGACATACCTTTAATTATAGAAAATGTGTATTCCAGCCATGGACGGATTCCACTGTCAATAATGATTAAGTAATTCGTAAAGTCCTTCTGTTCTAGTATAGTGAAGTTTACATACAACGTCCCATTTGTTGTCCCATCTTCTTCGTAACCTATGGATATATCTCCAGACTTTGCATGGCCAGATGTAACGTTCTCAGAAATGTGGGTTTGTGAACCTCTTGTAAAATAATTTATCGATTTGGTTTAGGGTATGAATTTCAGTGTAACGTTATTTTCACTCTAGTGTTTACTTTCATTTTTAGGTCCGTCAATCGAGTACTGTTATCATGCTTAAGAGATGGAGGACCTAGAATATAATTTTAGATCATATAATAAAATGCACATTACTACTTTTATTACTTCTTCTACTACTTTTACTAATAGATCTACAGCTACTACTGCCAATACTACTACTATTAATACAGGTACTGCAACTACCACTACTACTACTCCTTTTACTACTACTACAACTACTGGCACTACTAAAGTCAATATTAATGATGAAATACTAATAAAGTTGTATACATTTTTAAAGTAGTATATTTACCTTGAATTCGGCTCACAGTGCTTTGATAAGGTAATAGGGTCTCTGTAAATATAAAAGTATTATGTTTTGATTGCTTAAATTTCGATTAGCAATTTAGATTATATGAATTATGTAGTTAATTGTCTCTTGAAAGTAAAACATTAATATTAACCGTAAAATGATATTTGCAATGACAGAGAATCTGCGATAATATCTTCAGCGCAGATCTATACATATTATCTCTTGTAAAAACATTCAATTTGATTCCATTTCAATGTTATGATGATAATCTTAAGTCAGATTTTGTTTATTTGTGATTATTTCTCTTTTAACATTTAATTGGAGTAGTACAAAGAGACATTTTGTTGGAAATGTAGACACTTTCACTTACTCTTTATACCTTTTATTCATTAAGGCAGTGGCGTAGCTACAGGGGGGAGCGGTGGGGGGCGGTCCGCCCCGGGCGGCAGACATTTTGAGGGCGGCATTAGTGGGCGCTTAAAAAAGTTCAGCCCTTTCCGACAACCGAAATTTAACTTTTTGAAGGGGTAAAACAAAAAATATTCATAATTTTGAATTTTAATTAACGGGTCGCACAACATTTGTTTGATTACATATTGGTTTTTATACCAAACGCAAAATTTAAAATCGCTCGAAAACGGTATCGATTTGTGTGGAAAATCAACCGGTATACGCAACAGATTTATGAAAACTACAC
>MUZC01002667.1:66646-92556 GCA_002072015.1 Radix auricularia
AAAAAACACGTCACCGCTGGGCCGAAAAAATATGTGCTATTAATATCGCCACGTCAATTTTTGCGTGGAATTTCCACATGCTCAGAATGATTCGCGAACAAGCACCTATTTGGCATGGTGGTTAAAACTTGCAAACTTTTGTTTTACATGCAAGTAGTATTTTATGTTACTGATTTAGTTTTCATAAAAGTATTGTAAGGTAATTATTTAAATTTAAATTCATATCGTTTTTATTGCATTAAAGTAGCACAAATTAAAATACGGTTATTTATTAAAATGTTACGCCTGTCCAATTAAAGTAATGTGCAAATAATTTGAATTATGAAATGAATATGAAAATATTGAAATTTCTCCGTTAATTAACACGACAATAGGCATTAATAATTCAAACTAACATCCGAAGAAACGAGACCAGATACTGGAATTCTCCTAGATTCAATGCAACGTTTTTCTTTTGTATGTTTTATGTTATCTCAATTTATGTTTACTCGTTTTTTATTTATTGTATTTTTTAAAAAAATGCAATTCCATTTCAGGAAACAAAGCGGTATGCTAATACAGAACTCTGTTATATCAGCCATAACAATTTGTGAAGAAATATGAGTGGTGAAAATATAGAAGACGTGGTTATACTTTTAGAACAAGAAGTGCAACGAGAATTTTTTTCATCAATGGATAGAATTTAAATTAAAATAAAAGAACGCTATCATCAGGTGCATATATTTAATAGACAATATTTGTACATAATATCATATAATACCATGTAAATGTAACCCACTATATGAAGAATTTGCAAATCCAATAAAATACTATTTTACCATTGATAAAGAAAATTTCAATATTAAAAGAAAAAGGATCCCGGTTTATATAGCTGAACCAACACTACTAGAAGAGGCATTACGTTAGAAAAAAGCAGGGAAAGATAAATTTATCTATTAAAATGTATTCAACTATATATATTGGAAAATTATGTACCTAACAGAAAAATTGTAATTTTGCTAATAATTTTCTCAACAATTGTTATCAGTGTTGCTAGTTGTGAAAGGAGCTTCTCCAAACTGAAGTTGATTTTTTTTTAAATATCTTCGTTCCCAAATGAGTGATTTACGACCATAAAATCTTTTAATATTGACCATAGAACAAGACATTAAAAAAACATTTGACAGTGTGATAGTGCCATAAATAATTTTTTTTACTATGAAAGTTATTAAAGTAAATGTAAAAATATGTTTACATACTAATGTATACAATTTCTTTGTTTCAAAAAAAAAATCATTTATCTATAAATACAAAATAAAAGCCTATTAATTGGTAATGCTTTTTTGGAATATATATTGCCTCAGGGGAGGTCGTGGACCTGCGACCTCAGTAACTTTCTTGTGGCCTTTAAAAAAAGTATCTTGTATTTTTATAAGTGTGTATTTATAAGTATATCATTTTATGCTGCCTCTTTTATCACAGCTCACATAAATACGGCATTCAATGGTAAAAATGTTTCCCACCTTTACTTTGCTTCAATTACAATTATTTATTCATGTTTATAAATTTATAAAAATCTATCACATGATTGACTTAAAGGGTCATCCATAGATGACGTCATGATATTTTGGATAATTTTTAACCCCCTCCACATCGTCACACGTCGTCATAAAAACTAAGACCCGTTTTTCCATATGACTTTACAAAGCTTTGGTCACCCTCCCCCCCCCCACATAAATACAGTATTGTCTATTTGAAAATGAGCATTTTTCAAATCAATATTTTTGTCACTTGAGTAATTTTTAGTGTAAGGCTGCACTATAACACGCGTGAAGCCATGTTAAACGTCAATAATTAAAGTGCCATCAAATATTGAAGTAGAATTGTTTTTTACAGTTTCGCGTTTTTGATATGACGTAACATTTATTAAACATTCCCCCTCTTCACAAATGTGTGAATACCCCCCCCCCCCAAAAAAAAAAAAAACCCGACTCGTCACGTCATTTATGGATAGCCTATAAAAGGGCGGCAAATTGGAGACCGCCCCGGGCGGCAAAAGTTCTAGCTACGCCACTGCATTAAGGTCTAACGAAAATGCATGATTTTTATTTTTTTTTTAAATTTACATGTTTTAATTAATAAATTCAATAACAAAAATTCAAAAAATAAAATTTAAACAGTTAATGTTGTTTGGTTAACTATTTATAGTTATGCTTACCCTTTATTGCAACCATTCAAATAAGATTTTCCTTTAAAAATGGATTTCCATACTTAATTGAAAACCATAGCTCGTTCTTAAAAAGCAATCCTCTAGTCATATTATATATGGTCACACAAATGGTATATTTATGGTCTAATTCTGTTAATGTTATGTTAAATACATCTGGTTTGTTATTTTTGCATATCTTTGTTCTTTGTTCACATGTTCCAATTGGTTTATAAATAGATTCTATTTGAATGCTAGTCTTTTTAACTTCCTCAGATGAAAGGGTGAAGCTTACAGTGTGTTTCTTGGGTAGTTCAGCTAATTCACAAAACTTTTTTCCTTGATGAAAAATAATGTATAAAATTAAAATTAATTAATTTTATTTTTCACATCAAAGACAGAAAAAAATGTGATCGTTATTTTTAAAATGTATGTCTGCAAATTCTAAAAAAATATAAAAAAATAAGAGTGATGCGAAACTGATACCTATAAAATTAAAAAGATTTAAATGTTATTTTATAATAACAATATTAATTTTGTGTAGTGACATAAAACAATACAGGTTATTTTTTAAAACCAAGAGAAGTAGCTTGAAGAAAAAAAAAGTTATCTTTCTGAAATGAATTATAAACATCTCCTTTTCATTTATATAAATATAGAATGTTTGTTTCACCAATTTTATTCGTAATTAATAAAAGATTAAACATTGCACAACAAACAAATAAGGGGTCGAATTTTTATCCCAAATAAGTATTAAATAAATATACTTAAAGAGAAACAGCTATTTTTTTTCAATCTCTTACAAATTAAAAAAAAATTCTAAAAAATTCTAAAATATCTGCACAGGAGATTAGGAGATGAAAAAGCTCAGTCTAATTAGCTTTAAAGCACTAAATTCGTTATATTATTTTAATTATTTTTTTTAAAAATTACGTCATGATAATTCAGAACCTTAGCGACAAGTGACAAGATTAAATATGTCAACAAAGAAAAATCGTAATATGCTAAACTATCGATATAGGGGTTGGCTTTTTATATTTTTTTTCCGGTTGCATCATAGCTTTGCCTATAATCTATAAAAATATAATTCACAAGGACAAAGAGAAGACATGAGAAAATAAGAATGACGATAAAACCTTGCTAGGGTTGAACAATAAAAGTTTATGTTTGGCAAGCGATGGTAAAGCTTGGTGGTGGCCGGGGCAGGTTAAAAACAGCCGCAAAAGGCATGTCTCGATACCAAAAGTGCGTCGGTGATTCCGCGACGTTCAGTCGAGTCGTCTTCATTTCATTGTGCTGCATTTTGCGTCCGTTCTTACCCCTACCAATACTTGCACTATCCATTAGCTATTGCGACGTATGCTACGTCACAGTTCTCACCCAGTATACTTGGTTTTAAGATATATTCATATGACTACATATGTATGTATATATATATATATATATATATATATATATCACATTTACAATTTGATAAATAAGCTTCAATGAATTCAGATAAAAAGAGTTATAATAATCAAAAGAAATAGTCAGTAATAAGTATGAAATTTATTTTTTGTTGAAAATATGGACGAGCAACATATTAGCCATGCAACAAAGCTCGGTTAATACATAGTTCTGGTTAAGCTAACTTCAAGGTCGGTGTCTGTGTGTGTGTATGTGTGTGTGTGTGTGTGTGTACATTTAATGCATTTGACTAATATGTACTACAACAATGTGTTCATATCTCTATATAACATAATATATTTTAAAAAGCTTGCTTAATTGCGTCACATATAGCGAGATAATAATTGTTATCATCAATAAAGATAACATGCGTGTTTCTTAAATTGGATAAAATGGCGATGTCATTTGTCTATAAGTCATTTGGATTGAACTTACAAAGCGATTGTTTCATTGGTAACCCAGTAATATTGTTATCTAAGTAAGTAGAACTATTGGCTTTTTTATCTTGTATCTTCGGATATAATCATTATATCATTGACAGAATCAAATCATAGTAACATTTCTTCATTGCCAATAAATCATATAACAAACGTTCGTTTTAATATGTGTTTTAAATGTTACGTTATGAAATATTATACAAAGAAATTAGCACTATGTTTTTATTATTAAATTGCAACACACATTAACATTACGGGTATTTCAATAACAAAATAAACGTTCTTTCTATTTATAAATTTTAAACATTTATTACAAATTTATGTTTTTATTTACTATTTTATATATATACTAATAAAAGCGTAAGCCCTGAATGACTGACAGACTGATTCATCACTAATTCTCCAAATTATCGTTTAGGTTGAAGCATGAAACTTTTGGAAGTTGTTGGGTACCCACTCGCTACGAAAATTGGTGAAAAATAATTTTTAAAATCTCTCTCATGAGGGGCCGGGGGCCCAAAAACTTTTTCCGACATCACTAATTGTCCAACATTCCCGTGTAGGTTAAAGCACGAAACTTGGGTTAGTTGTTGGGTACTCAATAAATACGAAATGTTGCGGAATAGAATTTTAAAAATCCCGGATATTTGGTGGCCGGGGTCAAAAAACGTGTTTTTTTCCTTATATGGGCTCTATAAAAATTGAAAATCGCCAATTTTCATATTTCCCGTGTAGGTAAAAGCATGAAAGTTTTGGAAGTTGTTTGGTACCCACTAGAAAACGACAATTGGCGAAAAAGAATTTTAAAAATCTTGCTCATGTGGGGCCGTGGGCAAAACACTTTTCCCCTTACATTCGCTCGATAAAATTTGAAAATTAGCAATTTTCCTATTTATCTTGTAGGTACAAGCATACAATTTTTGGAAAGTTTTTTGATACCCTCTCATTACGAAAATTGGCGAAAAAGAATTTTAAAATCTCGCTCAAGTGAGGCTAGAGGCCCAAAAACGTATTTTTTCCAACATCAATAATATTATAGTCAACTTCCCGTGTAAATTAATATTATGAAACCTAGGGAAGTTGTTGCGTACCCACTAACTTGCTTATGTGGGGCCAGATGCCTAAAAAGTATTTTCCTTATATGGAGTCTATAAATTTGAAAATAACCAATTTTTCTATTTCCCGTGAAGGTAGAACCATGAAACTTTGGAATATTTTAAAAATTAATAGCTCCCGACCTAAATATGCTAAACATAACGTTAAAACACCCTCACATGGGGGCCTGGGGGCTAAAATACAGTTTTTCTTTCGTTAAAAACAAAATAAAAACTAATTCACTGATTTTCCGTGTAGGTAGGAGCAGAAACTTTGGAAAATTGCTATGTACCCTCTCTCGACGAAATTAGGTGTAAAAGAATTTTGAAATACACATTCATGGGGGCCGGGATCCCAAAAACGTTTGTCTCTTATATTAGCTATAAAAATGGAAAATCTATAATTCTCTTAATTTCTGGAATATGTAAAGGCGTGCAACTTTGGCGATTTGTTGCATACACTTCAAAATGGTTACAGGTGAAAACATTTTTTAAAATATCCCTTACTGGGGGCCAGGAGCCTAAATATAGTTTTTAAAGCCATAATATTGTCTGGGCCATTGATGTATTGGACGTCTAATTTAAACACTTATAAAATTTTGACCCATCAATAGAATAGCCAAAATTTGATGTAATATTTGATATTTCAGGGCATGGTGGTCACATTGCAGTATAAACCTCGCCCCTTTTAGATAATAGGACAGTTTTTGGATGCCCCAAATTAAGGCCAAATATACCCACTCAATAGTTGAGTAACGGGTTTCCCTGTTCAAAAGTTTTCTACTAATGTATTTGACTGGATGAAGTAAATAACTTCTATTTTGTAGAAGGTTAGCCCCCAGCTCTTTTGTGGACGCTTCTGTTCTAACGATGAATTGTTCCTTATAGTTGGGTAGGACAAATTTTGGGTCATTTGTTAGGTATTTTTGGATCATCTTTTAAATTAATGTGCATTCTACAGTCAAAGAAATGCTTTAGTTTTTCCTTTTTTTTTGTTAGGTCAGTTAATGGTGCTGTCAATGTTGAACAGTTTGGTATAAACTTATTAATGTAAGATATAAGTCCCACTATTCCCCTGACTTGTTTCTTTGTTCTTGGGGGAGTCAGTTTTAGTATTTTGTCTAGATTGCCTTTATCAGGTTTAAGCACCCCTCCACCTTCCGTATGTCCCAGAAAATCTACCGATTTTTTTGCCAGTTCTAATTTTGAGTGTTTGACAGTAAATCCAGCTTCTTTTAAAATTGTAAAGATTTTTCGAAGTACCAATAAGTGTGTTTCTCAGTCTTATGTGTAGATACATATGTCGACATAGTAAGTGATCACATGTGTTATGCCCGCAAATAGTTTTTTAATAATATTGTTGAACGTAGCTGGGACTGTTGTTTATACAAATGGTATATATTAATAATGGTATAAGCCGTCTTGGCCTTGGAATGCAGTGTATTTATTACTGTGTATGTCTAACTATATTTGCCAGTATCCTTTAGTTAAATCTAATTTGCTAAAGAAACATGACCGTTGTAATTGTGATAAAAGATGTTCTGTATTAGGTATTACTTCCAATACCGTTTTTGTCACAACGTTAAGCTTTCTGTAATCGACACAAGTTCGTACAGATCCATCCTTTTTCTTAACCATTTTAATAGGGGAGGAATATGATTATTTCGACTCTTCTATTCTACCTAATTCTAGCATTTTCTGAATTTCCTCTTTTAGCACATCCCCCATGTGCAGTGGAATGATGTAAGGTTTCAAGGCGATTGGTCTTGTGTTTAGCAATTCTATTTTATGTGACCACACGGTAATTATACCAGGAATATCTGAAATGAATTTGTTGAACTCATGTATCAGATTTCTTAGACTCTCTTGTTGGTTATCATTGAGTTTTTTTTTTTTATTAATGTCTATTTGTATGTGGTCGTCAACGTCAACTGTAGGAAGGGTCATACCCTTATCATCACTATTAACTTCTTTCGTGTCTCCTGTAAATATAGCTGCCACCACTCCCTGTCTTTTATTGTCTTCACGGTCTGCTAAAATGGTGTCTTTTCCCCTGTCGAGAAATTTAGTTATTCTGTTCAGGTGAAACACTGTATGTTTACGTCCCTGTTTTATTTCTATGTTTAATTTAGATAACTTCTTCATTATCAAACGGACCTTCATAATGCAAGGCCAATTTATTTCTCTTTTTAGATTTTAATACAAGAACTAGATCATCTACATTTATGTCTTTAGAAACTGTCTTTCTATCGTAGTAACGTTTATTTAGTTCTGTCTTAACCCTGACGTTGGCGTGAGTCGTAGCTAACCCTGTTTGTAGTTGATTTTTGAGGTCAATTACATATTGATAGCTGATTTTGTTTTCTTCAGTCAGGCCTTCTTTTGTCATTAATGTTTTTAGAATGGCCATAGGACCTCTAACCTTTCTACCAAACATTAACTCATAAGGATAGAATGAGGTTGTCTCATTTGGGACTTCCCTATACGTACAGAGAAAAGCCGGCAAATATCTATCCCAGTTTTCTGGCTCTTCATTTGAAACTTTCATTAATATTTGCTTTAGTGTCGCGTTAAATCTTTCAACCATTCCGTTGGATTGTTGATGATAAATAATTGACCTTTGCACCTTAATATTGAAAAGTTCGAAGACTTTATCATATAGATCAGAGGAGAACTGCGGACCGTTATCAGATAAGTTGATTTCAGTGTCATCATCCTATCAAATATGGTTAAAAGAGCTTCGTGAATGTCTTGAGTACTTACAAATTTTAATGGGATCGCCTCCGGCCACCTGGTGGCTACATCAAATAGGGTTAGTATATATCTGGTTTTTTTTCTGCTTAACTGGAGGGGTCATACAATATCTATGGCAACCTTTTGAAAATGCTCACCAATTACTTCCATCTGGCCAAGCTCCATGGGTTTAATACTACCGGGCGATCGTGCCTTTTGACAAGTGGGGCAAGTTTTGACATAACGAGTAATGTCCTGGCTCATGTTTGGCCAAAAGAATACTGAAAAAATTATATACTGAGTCCTTCAAACGGACATGTGTCCTGTCCTGCTAAGGCCGATCCATGAGCTGTATCTACAAATTATCTGACGACACGGTTCCGGAACTATACGTTTCCTATCTACCTTATCTACACTGTTATATTTGAAAAGTCTTATCTCTGATTAAGAAGCTAATTTCACCATGCTTGGTCTTATCTACTGAATTGCTTTAAGGTTTCTCCCAGTACAATTTCTAACTCGGATCCCCATCTTGTTCTGTAGGCAAGTCAAGGCTTTCGAGGAACGTGGGGAACGTTCGAATAACGGTTCTCATAGGAAGGTCACCTATCGTATCTTTGTTTTTTCTTGAGCGCTAGTAACAAAATTCCCGTAATGGGTTCTAGCTCATTCGTTTTGTTCGAGATTTTCTATTATCATGTCCGTAACAGGATCCTAAAATAACGCGGCTAAGTACCTACCACTCAAATATGGGGTATCGAGATCAACGTATGCCGTTTCGTATATCCTTAGATCCCCTTCTATAAGTTTGAGTGTGTATTTCTGTTTAGTTCTATTCTCTAGCGGCACAAAGTCTTTCCTACAGCCTATTATGGTGCACTCTGTGTCCCTGAGTACTGTTGCCCTTTTCCCAAATAAACGGTCTACTTCTAGATTCAGACATCCCACTGAATTATTTCGTAAAACTTCAATGTTATTGAAAAATTGCATCTGACACTCTAAAGGTGACAGTAAATTGAAACCGGATTTTCCCTTGTCTTGTAGTTGGACCCATGAGTGATTAGTGTGATCCCATTGTCACCTTTTTGTATGATTACCTGCTTTGTAATACATCTGTCCTGGCTGACCGGACGGCCGTAACAGTTCCCTGCCCCTGTTTCTCATTTGCCCTGCCTGTGGCAGGTTTATCCTTGGAATTCGCGACTCTTTGACCTTCTGTGACCGCCCATGCCACAATGAAAACAACGACTAGCTTGCCTTTGTTCAACTGACCTACTTCTAAACTGTCTCACAGGGGAACCCCAGCTATCGGCACTACCGGCTACATAAGGTAGCAACGGGATATTTTTTGACAGTCTGACCTGCCCTGAGAAGGTTTTAATAATGTCGATGTGTGACAATACGTCTTTGCATGTTCGGGGATTTAAATGTAAAACTGTCCTTACTGTCTCAGTATTCATATTAGCCAATAATCTGCCTAGACAGACAAGGTCTTTCAATCCCTCAAAATTTTTGTCAGTGTTTGCTAGCCACCCAATTGTTCAAACTACGAACAAGGTTGGAGTGGAAAGCTCTAAAGTCATCGTCAACTGGTGTAGTTTTATTCCACAGAGCTCTGTATTTCTCTGCATTGTACCCAGCATGTTTGAGTAGCAGTAATTTTACAGAGTCATAGTCTGTCTGTTTAAGTCTAATGTCTTCCGTCATCAAAAATGATTGGAGTTTCCCCGTCAGTCTACTCTGGAGCTCTGGTACCCACTCTTCTTTAGGTATTTTGACCCGTAACGCTATGTGTTCAAATTTAACAATAAATTCATCTAAGTCTAAGTTCTCGTAGTATCTTAGATTTTTCATCAGGTGAAAGTTAGTGTTCTGTCTTATTTCCTGCCTATCCCCTTGTCGTTTACCCATTTGTCTCGCATTAATTTCAGATATTCTAATTCTTTCCTAACTTTCAGTTAATCGGATTCTTTCGAGTTCAGCCTTACAATATTTGATTAGTCCTTCCCCATCTAATCCAATGGCTGCCTCTTGTTCCCTAATTGAAGCAGCTAGAACGGTCCTACTACCTCTTGTTTCCATTTTTTCTCTCCAATATTTTTAAAAAATACGAATAATATGACAAATCGTATATACAAAATCAATATGCAAATATTAAATAAAGTGCTCGCTATAAGATATGTCAATAATTGATGTTTGTATATTTTAAAAAAATATTGAAAATGTCAAAGCAGAATGATTAAATAGTAAATTATAATAATAAACTAATTTAGTATATCCGTAAAAGTAAGTAATCATATATCAAAAGAGAACTGGAAATACTCTAGTGCATCCGTTTAATCTGAAACACGTCCTTGGTCATTGAATCCTTACAGTTCAAGCACATGTAAATAAAGCTTAAAATTTTCTTCCTGGCTGTCACACTGTCTGATGTTCTAGGATTTGAGAAATGCGCTCTGGCGGGCACCCGCTGTCCCTTTAGTTCTATTCTTAAATCTAAATCAATGACCAGTAATACAAAGGATGGGGACTTGTTATTTGTACACTAACAAATCAGAATTTTTAAAGCTCCGCCGATAATTTTGTGTGAAGTCAAATATGGAAACAACATGATAATCAAAAAGATCACTTTTGGCCAAAAAGAAATAATTGGTGCTGTTGATATGTTGGTTCAACAATCTTCTAATTTAAATTATGGGATGCATGAACGAAGCCAATGAACAATTATCACGAAGAGAGCCCTGATTAAAATATAGTTTTTTTTTTATTTAACCACACTTAACCTTAAGCACTAGGGCAGATTTGACCAATGTCATTGAATAATACAACATTTCTTTAAATAATTAATGGACTTATTAAGTATATCGTATTGTCATTTATGTAGTTAGTATGATATGAATGTTTCTTTTATTAACATATGTATTGTTATTTCCATGTGAAGCGCTGTGAGCCTGGCTCCTTGCTGGGATGCAGCGCTATATAAATTATCATTTTATTATTATTATTATTATTGTTTTAGACTGGTACTGTATCCTAGACGACACAATGAAAAACTTGGAAAAAAAATTAGACTTGCCTCAATCGCACAACAGTGTTCTTATTTGCGCAGATATGTAAGGTTAATGTAAAAACTTTCCTCAGAATTCGTATCCCTGGACGTGCCCCAATTGTTATAAATTGTAGTTTGTTTGCCGTCGTTGTCTAAGAGTTGTGAACAATTACACCGTCACATTCACAAGAACAAGTATCATTTTTGATTAAAAAGTATATTATTAATACAGTTGTATGTCACATTCATTATATATAACCATCAGTGTTAGCGTTCTGTTAACAAAATTAGCCAAAGAAGACTCTGTACTGAAGGCCCAGCGCTAACTGTCTTACAGTGACCTCAGCATTTAACCTATCCCCTCTCTGACCACACTTACCTTTCCCTCCCCGCATCTCACGCCTTAGTGTCGCAGTCAGGGATTCTCATTTCGGCAATCGTAAAATCTTTTCGTTCTTTTATTTAGTGTTTTTTAAACAAATGCACCTGTGTTTGCATGACTATGCCTCATACAATCTAAAAACGGGACTAAGCAACCAACTTTGGGCCACATATCGTGTGCTGTGATTGATAACACATTCATATTTGTTTTCAAGAAGTCTTTCAGTTGTTATGACAAGCACACTCACTGACTGGTGAGATAACCAATGAAATAGTTAAGTAGCCGCAATGTCAAACTTAATAACTTAGTTTGATGGATATTTTTATTATTTTTGTTATGTAACAACAGGAAACATGAATCAAAACTAGTTATTGAAAATAAAAATAACGTAAGTGATTTTACTTGTTGGCATTTAATAAAATCCAGTAATAACTTTTTAATACAACAAGACAAACCACGACCGTATCCAAAGTTTAAAAAAATGTATGTCAAGTTAACCAGAACTCATTTCAGCATAGTTTGTATTTGTAGCACAGGCACATGCACTTGTTTAATGTGAAAGATTGTGTTTTAATATGTTTTAAAAAAATAAAATTTCATTTTATAAAAATGCTCACTAATAATAGAAACCCCATTATTATTTATAATTCTTAATAAATAAACTACTTCTATATTTTCTTTGATTATTTTTATAAAAATGTGTTTAATATTCTGCAATATATAAGACTCTATAACTGAAGAATGTACAGGGCTTTCTAAATGTGGGTCTTACTCCCTTAAGAATCTAACTGCACGACAATGTCTTAAGTGGAGAATTTACATTGTCAGTTATTTCCTATATCAAGGCGCTAGGTGTCATTTTTGTTGTGAATCGTTTTGAAGACAATAATTTTTTTGACCACGTAATGTTTATATTTGATAAAAAAGTTATTGTATTTCACACCCAGTTTCCATCTCTGATCATTTTGAATAGGTTGTTTTTATCTCTCTTCTGCACAACCCTCACTTGGCAACAATTAACTATAGTTTAGTCAAGTCAAACGAGTGTAGTCACCATGGTTATTAGCTTGCGTCTTGTGCTCGTCCTAATTTCAAGTGATCTATATAGGTATAGGTACACTTTAAAAAAGTGAGATCATACATATGATGCAGGAGAAAACTATGTACCACAGTTCTGTGCTTGTGTTGGCCTAATCTTCTACAAGTGAAAAGGCAAAGTCCTTAAAATAAATACATCAATAAACACCCCGATAACACTGGAAGGAAAAAAATCTAAAGGAGTTAGATAGCTTTTAAAAACCTCGGTAGCGTCATAGACATGCAGGGAGGGACACACGCCGATGTTAGAGTGAGAATGGGCAAAGCAAAAACAGCATTTAAACAGCTAAAAAAGTTTAAAAGTGCAACAACTTGACCCTCAAGACCAAGGTCAGGATAATCCCCACCACAATAAAGCCTGTGCAGCTACATTGGAGCTGAAACATGGCGGATTACAGCAGCCGTTTCGAAAAAGTTTCAAGCATTTATAAACAAATGTATCTGAACAATTCTCCGAATCCACTGGCCCAATATCATCACCAACGAGGACCTCTGGGAACGTAAACAACAAGAGCCAATGAAAGAACTAATACTTCACCGTAGATGGAGATGGATTGGCCACACCCTCAGAAAGCCTTCATCCAGGGTTGTGAGACAAGTCCACACTTTGAACCCCCCCCCCCCCCCCGGCGGCAAGAGATAAAGGAGGTCGACCCAAAATGACGTGGAGAAGGGAACTGAACACTCCAAAATAAGTGGGCACAGCCGGGGACAGTTAGAGCGATTGGCCCAGGACGGGAATCCTGGATAGCATTTGTTCGTGGCCTATGTCCCAGATAGCATGACAGGCAATGATGATGATGATGACATTTGATTATAACATTTTTTTCTAATAGCATTTAAAATCATAACACAATTTGAACCTTCATAAAGCATTTCAAAGAATGAAAAAAAAAAGTCACTCCGAAAACATTTTTGCAATATAATTATATATACTAAAAATTGGCGATTTTCTAATATTAAAATAATTATAATTTAGTGACATAGAGTTAAAGAAAATAAAAAAAAAATCTGTTTTCTAATAAATTTTTTAAAATGTTTTTTACAACAAGCAAATTATTTAGAAAAGGTTTAATGTTTTAGAATACAGTGTTGCATTTCTAATGTGCGCATAGCTGTTAGTCTTTATATAATAAGGATTAATGAAAAATCTGAAGTATCAATAAAACCAATAGGTTATATGAGACAAAAAAACCTGAGAATGTGTAGAATTATTTACTTTCCTTTTTAGGACTAAGTATTTCAAACTGAAAATTGTAGTCGTCTTGCTCTTCATTCGTATATACATACGTATTACTACATAACATATGGATATTATCGTGTTGTTATAATTTTATCAATACTAGATTAATTATGCTACTTAGATTGATATGTAAAACATACTTTTAAAGAAATATTAATATATTTTTTAAAAAGTATTTTAAAAGATAGGCTGACATCTTTTTCTCGACAATATGTTTCACAAGATGAAGGATTTTAAAAAATAGATTTCATTAGCATGGTTTCCTAAATAGATTTTTAAGTGTATAACAGCGTGATTTCCATAAAGCAATGTAGTCGGTCTTTTCTCTTGATACTCTATGTTTAATTACTTATTTAGACATAATAAAAAGCTAATATTAATCGATATCGGCTTGTGTGTTACCACTATGATTCACACGTGAAATATGTTACTGAATACGTTGTGCCCTAGTAATGTGTTATTTTTCCATACATCAAACTGTTCTGTGCGCTCACGCGATGTTTAGACTCCTTTTAAGCTAAAGTAGGATAATTATTCTAGCCACATGAACACTTTCCTTTATAATATGCTGTTGTTCTGTATATATGGTTATTTCAATAAGTATAAGGGATGTGGAAATTGAAAATTAATTTTTAAAATAATCTTTAAAAAACGTTTAACCCTTAAACTTTTTTCGACAATCAATCGCCCCATCACTGAAATTCCAAACTTTTTTTCTTTAAATAATAGAAAAAAAAAAAATTAAAAAAATAGCGGGGGATAAAAATAAAATTCATGACGATTACAGTTAGAAAAGTAACAGACAGATGGGCACGGAATTTGCTAAGTATTTCTATCTTTTTTTTAAAAATACTTTTAACAAATTTAGCTTACAAGAGACCAAATATACACCTAATAGTAACACAAGAAATTGCATTATAATTTTACTGAAAATATGTACTGTTATTTTCTGAAACTAACTGGATATTTTTTCATCAAAATTCGTATAACAAAATACAACTTTACATAATATTTGATTTTTTATTAAAAAATCAAACATGTCATCTTCATCTGTATAAATTTTAAAAGCTGCAATATTTTTTAACGTGTTTAAAGTGAAAAAAATAATACGAATTAAGATATAAAATAATCAGCGCCAATTCACAAAAAGATGTAAAATTTTAATAATGTTAATTATTTTATTATTTCTTACATGAATTTTACCGCCATAACAATCTTATTTTTTTACATTTTCTATATCAAGCTATAAATCAGTTTTTAAATACAGTTTATGTTCCTGAAACAAATGTATTATGAATCGAGATTAATAATTAACGCAAATCCAAGTGATGCAATATTGTTAAATTATTATTTTAGCTTTGGTGTCAAAAAATGTGTAATGACAAATGAAACGGTGAAATTACCAACTCCGGTTAAAGAAAATCCCGCAGAACGTGATAGTAGTCAACGTTTATGATATAATACTTAAATTATCGCCTTTCGTCTACTTAACTTAACCCTTCATTAATTAGTATATTTCTAAAAAAAAAAACAACAAATCAACAAAAAAGAACAACAACCACCAAAAAAAAAAACAACAACTCATTCTTAGTATGGCATCGTATAGAAAAGTATCATAACTTGTTTTGTGTGTAAACCCCTTTCATAAAAGACATTTTTTTTTTTTTTTTTTTTTTTTTTTTTAAAAAGAAAAAAAACTTTCATAAAAGACATTTGACCAATGATCCCATAAAATTAACAAAGCCATTTTTATATAATGTCGGCTGTGGAAATTAACGATGAATTCCTTGTTGAAAGATTAACAACTTTGTCAATAAATATCATTTGAACCGATTAAAATTCGAAAGCACTTTAGGAATCTATTTTTTTAATGTAATAAATATTTAGCATTTGTTTTAACTACAAACTTTCCCGCGTGTCAAAATTAAGTAACTTAACCGTGTAACCAAAAAACAAAAATAAATAAAAAATGAAAAATAAAAAAAACCAAAAAATTGCGAAAAATGACAAGATAAAAACTATTTTTTTTAATGCCATTTATCTGTTTTTTATTATTCACTTATAAGTTTTCATGTATATCTGTAAACGTGTTTGAAATAAAATTTAATTAATCGATTAATTTATTATTTTTACATTTTACAGATTAATCAAAACAAAACAAAATTTTATTTAGTACAGGCAAAAGACTTTTAAAAAATAAGGCGAAGTTGCATAATAATTAATATATTTAGTTAGGAGTAGCCGACACACAGAAAACCCGTTGAAACTTCTAAGGTGTTATGACACACATATTTGGAACCGCTGTTTCGGGAACATATTTATTTAAAAGTTTCGTTATGTGTTACAATTCAAATATTTTTACGATCGAAGTGGTACATATTAGACGTTCTTTTGGCACATCATTAAAACAAGGGAGTGTCTCCTTTTAATCAACTAGCAACAACAAATGACGAGACGGTTAAAATTCTTTGTGTCAAGTGATGAACGGGTCCAATTGACATTTTAACCAGCGAAGTTGAACAAACGTGCACATGGCACTGAATTAATTAGTATGCAAATCGTTATTTTTAAGGAATGACATTACCGGATATTGGTGATCATTAAGTTTCCACCATTGTAGAAGGTTAATGGATTCGGGAATTTTCATCGCTATTTGGTAAGGCGGTAATTTGTCTTATGACTTGCCGTCATTTTCTGTCTCTGATTCAGACTACATTACTGTCATGAGCTTAATACTCTTTTCCTTTGGTTTATTACATGGCGAAGTGTTAGAACGATAGTACAAAAACTTCATCAATATTTAGAACATTCCCGTTAATAAATATTTAAAACAAAAATGTTCGTGTAATGGACAGGACATTTTTTTTATTTATTAACAGCTATTTTTTAAAATATTAATTCTAATTACTTTTTTGACTACCAATAATTAGTAAGTGATTGTTAATTTTTAATCGCTAAAAATAACTTAATAGTTAAATAATGTAATGATAAAGCGAGAAATTAATCGTTAATTTCCTCAGCCTTAATTTTTAGTAATGTACTTACTACAGTAAGCATCCTAAATTACAGCTGTATTTGCTAACGGTGAAAGGTTTATAACAACATTTTAAACAAAGTGTGAAACGCGAAACAGTTTAGCAATTAGTGGCAAATTTAAATTAAAAACATGGAATATATTTTAAAAACTATTGTCAATATATTACGCAACGAACAGAGGAAGAGGAACACTCTAGCAAAAAATTATATGCTATGAAAAAATAAAAAGAGATGGTCATAATATTCATTTATTTAATTACAGTACATTCGATCAATCAAAAATGTTGATAGATCAGTCTTATGATCAGTACGAATCTGCCTGAAAAATGTATGCTCACTAGCTTACGAGAAGGTAGTTTAAAAATATCTCCGTTTTCTATATTATTATTATTATGCAATCAACCAAACGCCACGAGTTGATAAAATATATTTTCTTTTGTAATAAATATGTTTGTGTTTCCCATCTTTTTATCCTAATAATGTAGCATGAAAGCCATAGAAAATTATATGGAGACATGTGTATCATTTTTCCTGCTAACGGTTTCTGTAGCAAGTAAGTTTTTTTTGTTTTTTGTGTTTTTTTTTTTTTTTTTTTTTTTTTTTATTTTGTTTGTTTGTTATTATCTTTTAAAATTAATCGAATTGAAGAATATTTTTTTAGTTAAAAAAGGATAAAAAAATAATCAAGACTAATTTATATTTAAAAGATTATTATATTAGATGTATACACAAATTATATTTTCTTAAATGTAGGTCTTTACTAAAAAGACAGTATAGAAATAAGAAGTTAAAGGTACATTGTATATAACAGCTTTTGTAGAAAGCCAACAAGTTGAAATTTTCCAAATAAGACAAGAAGACTGCACTACGAGATGCAACTACGGATTGCTGAGTTTAACAGATAATTGTATCCTTAACACCACTGTTGAGATTTCTCCTAGTTTGCTCAGTGAATCTCGTGTAGTATTTGATTCTAAGGAAAAGAATGGAAATGACTATCGTTATGTAAGTTTGCTTTTAATAAATCTTATTTTTGGTAAATAATTTTCTTTACATTTTCATTTAGATTCAATTTTTTCTTATGAAGACTAAGATATTTGACTTTTTAAGTCAAAATAAAATGAAAACAATTATGTAAATATTTTTCTGCACAACAATTTTGATACCAATGGGGCATTATAATTATTTTTAGATGTGCGAAAAATGCCCACATATTCATTGTAGTTGTTAAACTGGCAATATTTAACTAAACAGTAAAAATAATAAGAAACCTAAACTAAATATTAGCACAACTCATCTATTTAGAAATATGCACTGGGGATTTACTGTTACTAATGTGGATTTCTTACACTGTAAAATAAAATAATGTCTCGCCATAATAGAAAAAAAATCATGTTAAGCCTGGTACCTATTGGAATTCAGGACGTGTTAGCGCATTTTCGTATTATGTATCAGTACTTATGTAAGATATCAGAATTATGCAGTTATCAGTAATTGTGTTTAGATTTTAGACATATTTTAATGAATTTTCTTGTGTAATGAATATACCTGACATTTTTTTTATTTAAAAGTCATTTCTTTACATTAAAAAAAAAAAGTATTTTCTCTTTAATCCAACTACAAGTCACCACAAATGATGCCGTAAAAATCTCTAAACTTTTACACATATTCTAATGACGTCAACTAAAAAAAACCAACTAATTATTTTGCACCCTTTCGCAACACTCTTCAATGCTTGCAGCATTGTGCAGTCGACTTCCGGCAATGGCGGCCGTTCCCTGCGTTAGTGTTACCTCTCGATTCGAAATATTTTTTGGTAGTTTTAACGGGGTTTTTAAACGGATCGAGTAACTGAGTGTTGATGCACAAATGGCAGGTAAGGACATACAAAAAACATATATACATGATGGTTCTAGGACTTATGGATACTGTGACCAAGGGTGATGACAGACGGACAGACGGACGGACGGACAAAAGGGTGCAATAGCGATTTCGACATCTCGAAAATGCGCTAAAAATAATATTGGTCATGTTTTTCTATTAGAGAAAAATACCCGTTTTAAAACTTATCGATTGCAATGCTCTTTCTGTCACCACTTTCATCAAATGATCTGTTTAATGGCTTCTGAATGATTAGCTCAAACAGTTTGAGTTTACATAGTCTGCTTAGATCATTTAGCTACCAACTACAATTTTTTTTAAAATCGGAAATGTATTTTAATGAATCAAATTAAAAATGTTATATAGTAAATCACAATAAATTAAAATAGAATTAAACATTCAAGCAAAAGAATATTTTGAAAAAAGATAAATTATTTAATGATCTTTTGGGGAATCTTTTGCATGGACTTGAATATCTTTAAATAAAACAAAAACAGTATTTCAATAATATATTTTTTATTCAAAATAATGCCGTCTTTGTATTTATAGCCAACAAGCAATTACGTAAGAGATCTTAATTTTCATTAGCTGATATTCCCATGTTCACCTTGACAAGCATTATGGATTCAATTTTATACATTTTCCATTAAATTCATTAGAATGTTGGGATCTATTTTCTAGTCAAATCGCTATCCCAAATATATTTTCACTTTTCTTTGAGATTACATACTCAATTTTGATCCCGTTACGTAAATGAATCCCATTCGCTAAGTATTACCGTACAAATATCAATCTTTGATGGAATCGTCATAAAAGAAAAAAAAAATCATGTTAAGCCTGGTCCCTTTTTGGACTCAGGACGTGTTAGCGCATTTTCGTATTATGTATCAGTACTTATGTTAGATATCAGCATTATGTAGTTATCAGTAATTGTGTTTAGATTTTAGACATATATTTATGAATTTTCTTGTGTAATGATAATAGACATGAAATTATTTTTTTTTAAAGTCATTTTTTTACATTTTAAAATGTTTTATTCTCTCTTCAATGTAACTACAAGTGGTTTGTGGTCACTGAAATAGGACTCATAAATGAAACATTCAAAATTGTAATCAGCTAATCGCCCAAATACTCCGTCAATTGTTGTTTTATAGATCGTGGTTGCCAATCTTGTTGAAAGTAGTTGAATGTTGAAGCTTGTTTCGAAAAAGTTTCAATTTCTGCCCCTGAGCCGCTAAGATCTTGATTGAAGTCACCACAAAGGATGCCGTAAAACTCTCTAAACTTTTACACATATTCTAATGACGTCAACAAAAAAAAAGGTAGTGAGTATAGCCTCGTCAGGACGACCCAATATGCGGCTGCATACGCGCTCGTTCACTTCCGGTTATTGCTATTCTTGGTAACATTTTTTCATAAGGGTAAAAAATTTCATTGGTCAATGTGTGGCTGTGTGGTCATATTGATATTAAGATAGTGCGCTACATCGCAGGTCCGGGGTTCGATTTGTTATTGATGACTATTTTTTTTCAAACAATACTACATGAATTGATAATGAATAAGATTTTTATTTTAAATGGTTTGTTTTGATGTTAGGTTTAGGGATAGACTTTAGGGTTACGTTAAGTGATAGCTATTAGGGTTTGGGTTAGGTTTAGCGATAGATTTTTGGGTATGGGTTAGGTTTAGTGATAGCTTTTAGGGTTTTTGTTTAGGTTTAGTGATATATTTTAGAGATTGTTTGAATGCACATATAGAATCGGAGGTTCAAAGAAAAGCGCAGTGAATACTTGTAACTCCTCAATTTTATAAACATCATTTTATAAACAATGTTACTAAGAATAGCAATAACCGGAAGTGGATGAGTGCATATGCCGCCGCAAATTGGGTCGTCCTGACGAGGCGATACTCACTACCAAAAAAAAAAAGAATACTTTTTGCACGCTATTCGACTTCCGGCAATGGCGGCCGTTGCCTGCGCCAGTGTTATCTCTCGATTCGCAATGCTTTTTGGTAGAGTTAACGGTTTTTTTTTTTACGGATCGAGTAACTGAGTGTTGATGCACAAATGGAAGGTCAGGACATACAAAAAACATATATACATCATGGGTCTAGGACTTATGGATGCTGAGATCTAGGGTGATGACAGACGGATGGACGGACAAAACGGGTGCAATAGCGCATTCGACTTCTCCAAAATGCGCTAAAAAATATGTGGTATGTTTTCCTATAGGAGATTAAGCACTCGATTTAAAGCCTAGTAATTTGAATGTTTTTCTGTCACCTCTTCCAACAAACGATATTTTCAATGGCTTCTAAATAATTACCTTAAACAGTTGAGTTTACAGATTTTGCTTAGAAAATATAGCAAATAACTAAATTAGAAAAAAAAAATCATAAATACATTTTAATTATTAAAATGAATTTTAATGTTTAGCAAATCACAGCAAACCCCTTATAAAAGATGTTTCTTTGATAGAATCACTAGCTCAGTTAAATACCGTTGCATTACAGGAACCCGCTTTTTGGTAGAATTAATTTCCACAAGTTTATTCCATAGTTGATGAGATTTTCTCCCCCAAAACAGGCAATGCAATCCTAAAGTTCACAGTTGCGTTAATAACCATTCTTGAAATTTGACGAACAGCATCCTGAATTATTTCCCACTGGAAAGAAAAATAATAATGACAACAGCGTTTCATAATTAACACCACGTAACCCAATTGTTTTTAAAGAGAGACATTGAAGTATTAAAAATGGTATTTTGAATTATACTTATGTTCCAATCAATGGAAAATCTAATTTTAACCCAAGATAAATCTTCCATTTTATAGTACCAATAATCGCGATCAAAATTCCAAAGATTAACCTTTAACATCTCAAATTTAAAAAATCAATAAAGTGAAATCAATTTTATAGAACAAATAACATAATCCCGACAATTCCGACACCTGCTATATTTTTTTAAAAACCAAAAATGAACACGAAACAATTAAAGCATGTCGTCATCGAGCAGAAATCCTCAATATAAAACACTTTTTTTGTTCTCACTGTAAGAAAAAGTATTAGTATTTTAAACTAAATAATTACCCTTTTAATCACTTGGAACTTATCTTAAACAGGTTTCAATTTAAACTCTGTTTGATATTTCTCATAATTGTTTAGTATTAAAAGCTCTTTTGAGGTGAATTATATTGTCTTCTTTAATGTTATTTGATAAAAAACGCATCCATTATTTTCCTCCTCAGTTGTTTACTGTTGTGTTGAAATCAGACTGCCATGGAAATAAAAATAATGAAACGGAATTTCTATGTAAAAGAATAGCAGAAAATAAGTTTAATATAACAGTTCTTTTCATAGCTCACATTGAATTGAGTGAGGCAAGTATTAGAGCTCAAATTAAGAATGAAGACTTGGCTACTTTAGCTTCCGATGAGAAGCCATTGCCTAAACTTTCAGGTGAGTATTTAAAAAGTGTGCTTATGTTACAGGTCGGATTAAATCCTTAAAAATAATAAAAACTTGCCTAGCCTTGCATAGACCACAGGGGTCGTGATGGTCTAAATAATAGTGCTCTGGACCACCGAACCGCTGAAAGATGGTGAGCATGGGGGGGGGGGGGGTTGGGGAAGGTTGATATATTAATGCATTTATTCTTTTTTAATATTCATTAAAATCTTTATTTGTATTAGCTAAATCAAATGTACTATGTAATAAATTACGTATCACATTGGCATGGATAATTAAATGGTTTATAGAATCATATATATATATATATATATGGATACGGGGAGGGGGGCGAAATTTAAGAAAAGCAACAATTTTAAATACGCTTACATTAATTATATTTTGTTTTCCATAAAATATTTAGTTCTTGATAGAGTAAATTTAAGTGAACAAAGTATTTAATCTATATAGTCTTAGCATTTAAGATAAGATTTACAATAAAAAACATAATACATTACTTTTTTAAAGAAATTTTTGAATCTCTTAGGGCTCTCATATATTTTTTGATACACTTACATGATACTTTTAATATGAGGTGGTTCTCACTTCATTCATCGTAAGATATCTTAATATTATATGTAATAGCCATTATTGTATTAAAATAATATAATTTTGCTACTTTTTAAAATAATTCAATTACTTGACAACATGATAACCCAAAACAATCCATACAAAGTCAAAGAAATATAAAATGACATAGGGATAAACTCTGAATTATATCAATTTGAATCATAGTTTGTTTCATAGCCTAGATCAGAGTAACATTGTTTATACTCTGAACGGATATTTAATTTTGCCTCTTACACCAATTAAAATTACATGTCTGCCAAGTGTTTACCCCAAAATGTCCAAGCTATTTTAGTTCTCTTCTTTTTCTACTTTTTATTTTAAAGATTAAATATCGTTCGCACACGCAATCAATCATCACATGAATACACGTTCAAACAAAATCATTTAATAAAACAAACTTTGTATTACAAAATATTTTTTTTTTCAGAAGGCCCTGAGAGCATGTTGAAAATAAATGGAAAAAACGTGCTTAACACAAACGAATGTCAAATAGAGTTAAATACGAACGAATCAATTGAATGTTTTGGTCCAGCAGAGCCATGTCTTCTTGAAATAACATATCCTGAATCCAGTCGTTTAACTTTCTTTAACAAACATGTCTTACAAAAAAATGAGTTTGAAAACGGACAAACGTTGAAAATCAAACACGCACTATGTGGCTTCGAAAATGGATATAACATACTCGAATGTACTGTCTTTAAAGGTATTTTATATTTATAAATTTATTTGGCACGTTATTTGTTAAGTAACTGCACAAAATAATATATATATATATATTACTAAAACAGAAAATGTATATGCGTGGCAAGTAAGCACAGAACACAGCTATCCGTTGAGTTTTGTCAAGGCTATACATACCATCTTTTAATAGCATATATTTATTTCTCTACGAGTATTCTTGCAGTCTTACCAACATTTTTTTTAATGAAAATACCAACTTAAGAAAACATAAATTATTTAGATTTTAAAATATTATCACAAAAGTTAGGTGTTTAACGTAAATGAGGTTTTGCAAAAAATATAATAATATAAATTTCCCATGTAATCTTAAATTCTATTAGACAAGAGACATTAGTGGTCAATCTTCTAAACACAAAGTTTTAGCTTAAATAACTACTTGATCGACGTATTATTTCTGTAATAATACTATATATATATTTTGTGTAAGTCGATTTACAAAACATAAAACGTTTTGAGTTCCTCAAATCGATATTTTATTGTTTACTAATGACTAGACTTTCAGTCTTAAAAACAAAACAAGAGCAACACATTTAGTTGCTTCTGAAGGGAAAATTCCATCCCTCCCTTGGGAGGTCAACTTAGTGGGAGGCGTTTTCGACCCCGTGTCCTAGACGCCCAGGTGGCCGCTTCTAGAGGCGACCGCTCCGGTGAGGGGGTGGGGGCTGCTCAGCTTTTACTTCACTTGGGGAGCCGGAGAGCTGAAGGGGTTTTCCGGTAAGCCCCATGAAAAGCGCCGGTGTTGCAAAATAAATCCTCCCCTATACAGAGTCTCCCCCCGGAGATTCCATTTTAAAATAAGTTCTCCCCCGGAGAAAATATTTTACTCCCAATTAAAATAAATCCTCCCCTACCCTGTAAAATAATGTCTCCCCCAAAATAAATCCGCCCCTATCACACTTTCGATAACAAACAAAGAGGTCATTGAAAAACAAAAGAATATGGAATACTTACTTTTTTATTGCTGTAATATTCTTAATTGTTTATTATAATACTATTTATGGTAGTGGCGTAGATATACAGACATATGAGGGGTTGATGATCATACTGATTGACTCTTTTCAAGGGCGTAATATAATTTGAAAAATTGCTTAATTACTTGATTTTTTCCACTGTACACATTGACGGACATATATTGTTTGGGTGTATAAGGTAAAATTGTTTTGTTTCATAAAGCAAGGATTAGGTCTTTGAAGCCATGAGTTTTTGTTGTTATAAACGGCCAAGTCACACAAACGCCAGGCTCTCAGACATCCTTTGTTGAATTCGGGGGGAAAGGGGGTGGGAGTGACCCAATTAAGTAAAGGCATGGGGGGGGGGCAAAAATCAGGCAACGCAACTGACCTGTTTAACCTATAACCTGATTATGCAGTGTTTTTTTTAAACTCTGTGGAAAAAGTGTGTTTGGAGAAGCAGGGGCGAGGCTTAAAGAGAGGGGTGGTGCCGACCGCGCTGGGTCATAATATAACAAGGGTGACATTCCTGTTATGTGGCACTGGAAGATTCGGAGGAGTTCTATTGGTTTAGTCGTGATGGAGTGACACCTTTGGCTTATAGCAGTGGGTTACGGAAACCATATTGACACTTCTGGGGATATATATACATATATATATATATATATATACATATAATACATATATATATACAAGTTATTCCTTCAATAACTTTACCAAAACGTTTTTTCACTATCAAACTGTCAAGTTTAAAAATCCAATAATTTACTAAACATTGGCTTCTGGTTTTTAAATTAAACTAATTTTCAACACTGATTTATACATGCCACAATATAATGTGTCAGAATATTTCTATGACCACAAACAAATATCACAACTGATTATAACAGCACAGCCTTAACTAGAATCAGCAATACTTTCATCACAATAGCTAGTATTTCAAAGTGTATCTTTCAAATTTAATAAAAAGAAATATTTAACATACATACACACATACATAGATACATGCAAGCACGCATATATGCATACATTCATCCATGCAACAAGGCATAGATGCATACATACTTATATACATATAAATACATACATTCATACGTAAAAACATAAACATATTTACACACAATACATACATAAAAATACGTATATATACAAGCACATTCATATATACAAACATGTTAATGGATATAAAAATTAGTTTATACTTTGCAGATTCTTCTTCTGTACAGGATATTATTGGTAGCTACGCTTTTCCACCTTTTATTCGTGGTTTATGCTTATTCTTGCCGTTTTAATTAAGGTTGTAATGGATCTACCCTTTGGATAATCCGGAATCCAGCCATGATTACAATTCCGGCTTCAGCTTCGACAAAATTTCAATTCATAAATCCGGCTAAATCCGGCAGGCAAATAGACCCATTAAACGTACATATTTATAATAGCACCGGTTGTGGCAAATCCGTAATCCCTCCATGTTTAAAAAATCCGTCTCCAGCTCCGGGTTCGGCAATATTTCACTATATAAATCCGGTCAAATCCTAGTATTAATATATATATATAT
>MUZC01002667.1:99957-116423 GCA_002072015.1 Radix auricularia
ATGTATGTATATGAGTCGTAGTTTTATTATGTTCTCTTTTCGGTTTCTTGTAACTCTTAAGCTTGAGGATCTAGACGAAATATTTATGCAGTTTAGATGTATTATGTAGAAACTTAGGCATTTATTTTGTAGCAAATTAATTTTTTCTAATAAACTTATATCTATTTCCCTTATTAATTAGATTGAGACTTTATCTTAGTACTTGAAAACCACAGTAAAATTACATTAAAATGTGGTTTTCAAGGACTAAGCTAAAGTATCATGTAATTAATAAAGTAAAATTACATTAAAATGTATCTATTTGACACTTAAGACAATTTAATCAAATGTAGATGTTCGTGGACAAGATACCATAGATACAGAAGAAGCTCAGCCACTGAATGTGAAAGGTAAAAATCATATTATGCTAAGAGTTTTAAGGGGAAAAGGGATCCAATCAAATATTTTCTAGCTATATAGACCAAAAAGAAGACGAAAAAGCTTTTAAAAATAATGTTATTGTTACAGTATTTTGTTCCATTATTTTAAAATTCTAAATTGTCTTCTTATTTCTCATTCAAACTTTGCAAAACAAACGTCAAATTATTATAATTATATACAATTGCTACTGTAATTTACATAATAAAGTTGTATGTAGTATTCCGTACAATTATTTAAACGATACAAAAAGATGGGTCTTAATGATATCAGATCAATTGCTGCTTTGCAATAAACCCTCTACTCTGAATAAGATATTTTTTTTAAAAGCTGTAAAAGAACATCGAACTATTTGTTAGACTGTCGGATAGTTTTAGGAACTAAGGGTGAATCCCCATTGAGCATGTCTCATTGGAAGCAACATATATTGACTGAGCATTTGTTCACAAATTAGCACAATAACCCATGGTTCATATAAACAATATATTAGCAAGTCAACAAGATTAACAAATATTATTTTGCTGACGACAAGCTGACTACTACTTTTCTAAAATTTCAAATCATACTCAGGCAAATATTGATGTGATCAACCATTGTGAGGAAATCTATCCTATATAATCACAGCTAGTACTAATGAAATGATTTTTTTAACGCTAGACAACCTTAATGATTCACCACGCTATCTCTCTCTCTCTCTCTCTCTCTCTCTCTTCATATTGAAGTGTTTACTAATCTCTTCACACCAATGATCTATTGGCCTCTTGCCCTCAACACAACTTAATTGTGATTTATGTACATTCGTTTTATTGGCATATGTACTATGTGTATTTCACCCACCATGCTAGAATTGGAAGACCTTAATGAGTTGTTAGTTTATTTTACCTTGTTAGCGTAATAGATATACAAGTTGTTACAGAAGCGGGTGACAAAAAAAGGTTCGTAATAGTAAGAGTAGTCTTCCAACAACTCAAGATTGTTTGGGTCTCAAATATCTTAAGCAGAAAATTAAAAGTAATTATTTAACAGTATTGTAAAAACCGTGCTGCTATACGGAGCCAAGACGTGGAGAAAAACGGCATGTACTCCTTATCAGAATGAGTCATTTATCAAGAATTGCCTAAAAATGATTCTAAACCATACGAAATCAGCAACCTGGAACTGTGGCAGCAGACACAATATAGAAGCGAACTGAGGGAGAACTTTTTTTTTCAGAAAAGATGGATATGAATTGGTTTTGCTATAAGAAAACATACATTTAATTTAACAAGGCAAACACTAAGATGGAACCCCAAGGGGAAGCGGAAAAGAGGCCGTACAAGAATTACTTGGGGCCCAGAATTGGTGGCAGGAATAAATTTGATGAACCCGGAGACGATTGCCCAAGATAGAGATGCCTTAATGTCTCTTATAGTTGGAATATGATCTTGGAAGTTTGCAGGCATAAAAGATGAATGGTTGAAGCCTGTCATGGACAATAAGATTAATCAGCAACTGTGAATTCGTTTAAGAAGGCTGTTTGTGGCAATGTTAGCTGTTTTATGACGTTTTGTCCGCATCACTCATATCCATATTTGGTGTTGACAATTTTGTAAATAGGAGATTGATCGTCATCGATTCCCAAAATCTAGCAATATTTTTTTTTTTTAAAATAAAAATGAAATCGTAGCACCAGATAAAAGTACGCATATATTTATTAATGCCTAAAAATGATTATAATTGATAATTTAGTTAAATCTTTAATGAGTAATATAATGTTGTAAACTAAACGCATGAAAGTGTTAGACTATATTTTTTAAAAAGCGCAATACCTGTGCTACGCTATGGGGTCGGCATAACATCAAGGCTTTAATGATATGCATACCAATATCAATGAAATGTTACATTGCGAGGTAAACAAAGATGCCCCTCTACATAAAATAGTGCCACCATTTCACCTCATTATTAACACAGTGCATACATTTTTTTCTTATTTAAAATCGTTCACTTTTCACAAATTATTTAAAGCCCAAAACAACAACCTTATGTCACATAATGCTTTATAGCGGGAAACACAATACACACATTTATTGACGACACCAAGATGTTTTATTATTTTAGGACTCGATTTTATTAATTTTTTTAAAAAAATAATCAAGAGTTATTTCAGAGAGCAATCACTGACTGATGGACGCGTTTAGGCAACATGTAAATAATGATATTTTTGTAATACATATGTGAATATTCATTTTAAAAAAATCATTTATATTAATTTGCAGCGTCTACTTGTGTGTCAACAAAAATTTGAAGCGATTTTTAACCTAATTTCGGTGACCTATAGAACCTAAATTTATCAGGCATACTTGTGGCAAAAATAAAAACCTTTATATATTTATATTATATTATTAACCGTGAAAATGTTTGACACATTTATCCATTAATTAAGATCCAGATGAAATTAACAAGTATTTTAATGTTCATGTATTCAACGAATACGCATGGGGGGCAAAAAATGTTGTATTTATTTATATTAAATAAATAACATTTGTTTAAGCGTTAACCACTGGGAAAATGTATGGATCTTGACCAAATATGGTACATAGATTTTGATATACTTTGGTGTTTGAGCTTCTATATCACATTCCTTTAAGGCCGGAGGTCTACGGTTTTTTTGTCACAGTCCCACGACCAACCATTGTCCCCCTTGTGACGCCACTGCCCTCTACGACCAATGAGTGTGTGATTTTAAAAAAATATATTAAAAACCGTTTCGTATTAACGAACATACATAGCCAATTGTATATTTGTAATACTTGAAGATTTGTCTCATGCATAAGAGATTTATAGTCGAAACGTTGGTTCTTATCACTTTGTACCTTTTTAACTTTTTAAAATTGTCATGTACTACCTTAAACTAAATTTCATTTTTGTATAGATATTGCAAATAATCAATCAATTTTTACTGTGCTAGAAACAAGTAAGATCACTTTTATTAGTGAAACTTTACAATATGAGTCGAGTTAGCAGATTATTTTATTGTAAAATGTTTATATTACTTTAAAAAAATAGGAACTCCATATAAATCAAAGGTAAATCATTAATATTTAGTAACTGATTATTATGTTTCTTTGACGAAATGGTTTAAAGTTCCTTTTATTTAAATAAAAAAGTAAATCATTCTTTATTTTATGAAATTAACATTCCTTATATATGTCTTCTGTTAAAAATCATTAGATTTTAAAATGCTCCTCTTTTTTAAAGGCTTTTTTTACAAATTAAATACAACTGTTATCTTCCTCTGCCTTAGTAAATGAAACCAACACACAAAAAGTCACTGTGAGTATTCCTTTATACTATTTTAAAAATATATATGGCAACGCTATAACGATTTAGTATAAATGATTATGAAAGACATCATAAGAGACATCATTTATTATAATAATATAAATGTTTTGCGAAGTCAAAAAGAAAAATATATATATATATTTAAACATTAAAATTTAGAAACTAGTTACATGACTAGTTACATAATAAAGGAAATAATGACGTTGCACATAATTCATTCAAATTATAAGGGGTTAATTTCACTATGAAATAATTATATCTTTTACATTATTTTTTTTTAACTTACATCATAAGCCATAATTATTTATTTTTTAAAATGTATGTACCAATTTTTTTTTTAATTTTTAAAAATTGTTTGATATTTTTAAAATTATAATTATTATTTTTTTATATACTTTTCAGGCCGAAACAGAACGTGTTTCAAACGAGAGAACTGGCAAAATAAACAGTCAAGAAAATTATCTCTCTAATCAAACAAAGGAGGAAATGTCTCTGGCTTTAATATATGCTTCTGAAAATGGTCACACAGATACTGTTGAAATCTTAATTACAAGAGGCGCTGATGTGAATAAAAGAGGGACTAAAGATATTACTTCTTTAATGTTAGCTTCAAAAAATGGACATTGTAAAATAGTTGATATTCTAATGGAATATGGCGCTAATGCCAATGTTGCTAATATCGATGGGAAAACATCACTTATGCTAGCATCACAAGGTGGTCATTTAGATATAGTCAAAAAGCTCCTGGAAAATGGAGCAGATATCAGCTCCAAAGACAATAATGGAATGAATTCATTAATGCATGCAATGAAACATAAACAAGAAAGCATTATTTTGCTCTTTCTCGAATGTGGAGCGGAATGGAAAGATAAGACTAGTGATGGAATAACGACTTTAATGTTGGCTTCACAAAGTGGTTTAAATAATATTGTAGACATTTTAATAGCTAAGGGATCTAGTGTCAATGAAAAAGATAAAATAGGATTAAGTCCTTTGTTGCATGCAATTAATAATAAACATTCTGATACAACAAAGACATTACTAAAATATGGAGCTAACACAAATGACAGAGATTTGGATAGCAAGACAGCTTTAATGTATGCAGCGGAAAAAGGATTATTTGATGTAGTTGAAAATCTTATTGAAGAAAAGTCAAGTTTAAGAGATACAAGTATTTATGGAGCAAATGCAATAGTTTATGTGGCAATTGAGGGGCATGTTGATATTGTTAATTGTGTAATAGAAAAAGGAGCTAATGTAAATGATAAAAATAATGAAGGTATGAATGCTTTGATGTTTGCCTCTCAAAATGGTCACCTGGAAACTGTTAAACTGATTTTAGAAAAATATGAAACTAAATTGGAAAAAAATAAGAAGAACAAAAAAGAGTACACAACGATTCCGGTTGTTTCTTATGTCAATGAAAGAAATGCGTTTGGTTACACTGCCTTAATGTTGGCAGCTTTAAATGGACACACTGAAATTGTCGACAGGCTTATACACTTTAAGGCTAATGTTAATGATGTTGATAATAATGGTTTAACATCACTCATGCTTGCATCACGAAACGGCCATATTGAGACTTGTAAACATCTTATAGTTAAAGGAGCCAAAGTTAATTCTACAGATAATTTAGGTAGGACAGCAATGATGTACAGCTCTCAAAATGGTTTTAAAGATATTGTTCAAATGCTTTATCATCATAGTGGAATTATTAATAAGTCAGACAAAGAAGGAATGACTTCATTAATGTTAGCCTTAAAAAATACGAAAATAGAAACAGCTGAACTGCTCATGCAATTGGAGGCAAAAAAGGACTTTAGCCTCAGAAATGAAATCGGTATGAATAGTTTACACTTTGCAGCTCAAAATGGTCTAACTTCCATTGTAGAATTTTTTATTGATAATGGAGTACATCCAAAGGACAAAGACAACAAGGGCCGGAATGCATTTATGTACGCATGCCAAAATGGACATGTGGACACAGCAAAAGTATTATTGTTAAAAGATAAAAAGTTGATTGATATAAAAGATAACCATGGCGTAAATGCTTTAATGTTGACATCAATATATGGACAAAAAGATACGTGTAGTTGGCTTCTTACAAATGGAGCTGATTATAAATGTAAAGATAAAAAAGGTAAAACAGCATTAATGCATGCCCTAGAAAAAAAACAAGATACCATAGTGGACATTTTGATAGACTGGGGAGATGATGGTAACGAAAAGGATGAAAATGGAATGAACGCTCTAATGCACGAAACTCAAATGTTGCATATAGAAAATGTTAAAACATTATTAAAAAATAAAGCTGATATCAAAGCAGAAAACAGTTTGGGTCAAACGGTTTTAATATTGGCGTCCATGAAAAGCAGCGTAGATATAGTAGAAGTTCTTATCCAAAGTGGAGCTGATGTTAATAAAAGGGACCAATTAGGTAATAACGCATTAATGTATTCATTGGAAAATAAACACGTCGACACAGCTGAAAAACTAATATTTCATGGAGCAAACTACAAAGAACAAGACAAACAAGGCAATACGTTATTGATGTTGGCAGCACAAGTTGGGGAAAAGGTGGCAGCTGAAATGCTTTTAAGAAATGGTGTAAACCCAAATGGCAAAAATAATATTGGTGAGAATGCGTTAATGTTAGCGTGTGAACTTGGACACACGGATCTGGTTGAGTTACTACTTAAAGAAGGACTTGATATTGATGACACAGATAAAGATGGATGTACAGCTTTGATGTTTGCCTGTAAATATGGTCAAAGGGAGACTGCTCAAATGCTTCTTAAAAAAGGGGCAGATGTAAATGTAAAAAATAAAATTGGAATGACAGCTTTTATGTTAGCATCTCATAATGGACACACTGATGTTGCCAAACTATTTTTTTAAAGCCGAACCGATTGGAAATTAGAATCAAGTGTATCAAAATTATGAGCTTAGAAAATATGAAACAAAAATTATATGTGAACAGGAATTATGCGTTTTAAAATATATTGATGTGTATTTAATTTATAATAAGAGAATCGTTTCGAAAATACATCAATCAATTGGTAGATAAAATAGCAATAAATAGATGTCATTTTTACAATTTGTAATTGTTACCCAATCATTGGTATCAAAGCAGTTAACTATCATCCCCCTACACCGCAACAAAAAAAAATAAACATACAAAAGTATTTTTTAAAATGTATAGTATCTTTATTTCAAATGTGTTAATCTACGTATCGCCCCGATCCACACTGATCACAACATATATATATATATATATATATATATATATACACTAAAAGTAAACGCGCGTTTATAGCAGTGTAATGTCCTCTAAAATGTTTGAACATAAATGAACATGTGTCAAAAATTATTTGTTTAGTTTTTATGTTATGTAACGATTTAACTTCGTCCTTCGGGTCAAAACATAAATAAGTTTTATTCTGAGGATACTACTTTCAGTTGTTTAGAATTACATATTATGTGGGACGTGGATGTCGAGAGGTAGCGCTCTCGGTTGGCATACAGATGGTCACGAGTTCGAATCCACACGAAGGTGAGGACTTGTTCTCGGGGCCTGAGGAGTCACCCAGCTCCGAATGGGTACCTAACTAGACAATAGTTAGGCGGCTGGGGTAATGCTTGGATCCCTATAGCCGTGGCCTGTGACCGCTGCATCACTTGCCAACAGATCATCTCTCATGGTCTGTAGACGCAATTATCTTCTGCATAGAAGGAGCGTCTGTATATCTAAGATAAGATATTTGAAAAAATATATCTATATCTCTGATATAAATATATAAAGATTGTTATAACTATAAACAGCCAGCCATTCAAGAGATTTATTGATTTGTTTCAAAATCATGTTTATGAACAGTCCCCAATGCTTTAGATCCAGCGTAGCAAGGGATTACAATCGAACTATTTTTTAAATGCAGTTTTATCAAGCTAATGGAAATTAAAGGATGAAAGGAAAAATATATTTTATAACCAAATGAAAACATATCAAAACTTCTTAGCTCAATTGCGGAACTCCTTTTACAACCATTAACCCATTTAATAATGTTTTAAATGTTGTTATTTTATCATTTTTAAATTAATACCTTTGTTTACATTACAATTTTTTTTTTAAATACACCCCATATAAAAGAAAATTTTCAAACGTTGCTTAGTAAATATATCAGATGTAAAAAGTTACTGCTACCGAAAAATAAAATATTTTCCATTTGGAATTTTAATTTTAGTTAACAATTTTTGTCAATGTGAAAAAATACTTGGGTTAAAAAGTTCAACCTCTTATAATGATCTCCCCTGATATCAAGTATTGGTCCTAACAAGCAACAATGTGAAGGTGTTTCTTTCTTCACGAGCTATATTTAGCACGAGTTACACAGAAAGGGGAAGTCCCTTTTTCCAGACCTCTCCCCTCCCCAATTTGTAAGTCGGGATAACGGCACAGATGCATCGGTCTATGTTAAGCACTCTGTCTGGTAACATATTGTTTTCAAGTAAGATCACTCGTTGTTACAAATTTTGTGTTCGGACAATATTCGCAGCTTTTTAAGTGCAACATTTTATAAGTAGCGCTAAAATTTAATTAAAGGGAAAAAAACTGCGAAATAATAAATTTTTGAAATGAAACGTAAAATTAGAGAAAAGTGAGAAAAGTTTGTAAGTTTGATTAAACTAGCCCTAGCGCGCACCTACAATCGATAAAAATCACCGATCTGCACAATCGCAATAATAAAATCGAAATTAAAATTATCAATGCTTTAAAGGGAGAGTCAAGACATTTACGAATGGGTTGTGACACAAAATCGTCATATTTTGAAGCCTTATTTTTAAAAAATCTCTCAGGAATATATCCTAGTTAAAATGTTAAATCAATATTTTTATTTCTGATTTTTGTTTTAAATGCATAATGTAATTCAATTTATTGAGCTATCAATTTTTAGAATAAAATTACTTTTTTTTAATGTGTGTGTGTATTTTTTTTTCTGCGTGTTTTTACATTGAATTGTACTAAAATGTATTTTCGTTCAAAACCTGTTTCGCTTAACGAGTGGAATGAATATGCAATGTAGAAGAGACACACTTGTATTTGTTTCTTATATTAGATTAGTTTTGAATATGCTATATAAATTAAAAGTTAAAAGGACACGGGGATTTTACTTTTAAAATCGTCGTGTATATCATTATATATATATATATATAATTAGATACAACATTGCTTGGCAAACATAGACTTTGATTGGTTGACTACAGTGAGTTCCATCGTCATGTTTTCTTTGCTCGCCTTGTGTGATTGTGGTAATATCTGGTGATTTATATTTAAAGAAATGCAAAGAACAGCCACAAACAGCATCAGGATGAAATAAAATCTTTGTCGTGCCGAATGTCTGAACATATTAAGGCGATTACACAAGATAAACAGTGTCCCGTCTCCCGTCACTTCAATGGACGCGACCATATGGGTGTCAAGGACCTGGCAGTCACTGCTAATGTCTCGTGCACAAACACACCCACGAGAGTCCATATTGAAAACAGATTAATAGAAAGTCACGGTACAATCGCACCACATGGGAGGAATATGGTCTTTTCTTCGTGCACCTAGGCGGTTGCCCCTCCCACTCTCTGCTTTCCAATATATAATCGCTCTGTAATCTCCTTTTTTGGATACTTTGGATTTCACCGCAACTAAGTTCCTTCATTTTTCATTTTTTATTTTCGTTTTGCTTGTGTCTTGTATGTTCGTTGATAATGGCTCTTTGCCGAAACGTTCGCTGTTTTGTTACGTCCGGTCAGGCTAACACTTACCTCGTTTACGTCTTTTCTATTGAATTTTGATTAAGCCTGATTGCAGTCCTACCCCTCATTTTGTTTACTTCTTCATGGTTGACTCTGTTCGCACTCTCAGCTATTTGACCCCCAATCCAAGAAGACGTTTTAGCTGAAGATCCACTCAGCTAATTTTTACAAAAAAGTGGTTCAATTTATTGATTTCCTAATTTCCTAATGCGTGTACACTAATTTTTCAGAGGCATTCAAGGCAACAAAAACAATTAATAAATCTATATTTATTGGGTCTATCCCTTAGCATAGCATGGGTATTGTGTTCGTTTCTAAATATATGTGGGTAGCCGAGCTGTCCTCGTCTCTACGTTTCAATACTGCTCTGTTCGATCCAGACAGTGTTATTCATTAGTTTAATATAATGACTCCCTCTAAAACTAAAACCATTACATATTTAAATAGATCTTTTTAAAAAATTTGCCACAGTTCATAGAGATTGTCCAAGTTGAAGATCACCAAGCCTAATTATTAAACTCAACTCTACGTTTACTAGTGGCAATCGTATATCGGGAATTTAGGAAACAACCAGCAACAAGTTAAATCATTTCAAAGAAACTCGGGTGTAGAAAAGAAAATTACACGGATACGTATCAAAAGGTTTCAGTTTGGAACCTGAAGGTAGGTTGTATTTTTTCAGAAATGTAACATGATGTTAAAGAAGTTCTATGATAACCCAAAAATTCAACAGTCAGGGAATGAAAGGGCTCTCATTAAAAGTAAAAACTAATTCTACGTAAATGTGATAGATGTAAAACTCAATGAATTGATAACTATACGTTTTATCTTATCTGTTGGAAATAACTAATTAAAGCTCGTGTAACAATGCTCATTATTGTATGTTTTGTAAAACAATATCTAAACAGAATATGTAATAAAATTGTATTATGTTAATATATTCCTAGTCGTATAATTACATTGGTTTACATAAAGTATATAGACAGAAAGCGTGTATGGGCTGAAATGATAATTTTACAAAATGTTAATAGTTTCAAAATGTACTATAGATTTTATCCAAAACTATTGAGAGTAAAAATCGTGCATATAAATGTAATACCAGTTAACTATGTGCATGTAATTTTAAGCTCAGCTAGTTATATTGTCACTTAGACGCATTCAGCACTCGCACAAAATAATGTTAAATTATTTGTACTATATATATAAATAGTAAACGACATAAATACTTTTTTTAAACCTCAATGAATAGTACGTTCTTTGACTAGCGCAGTACACACATATTGTCCCATTCTTTTCACTGTACACACTAAAATTGATCGTCTAATTTAACCTTAGCCTTACAGAATATAAATCTTCACATGCCTTTTATACTACTTTGAATGCAGCGAACTGCAAGGTTTGAAAATAAATAGGTCAAACACAATATTGTAGCGTTATAAAACGTATTTGATCGGTTAAGCCATAGCTGTCTTCAATGATTCTAATAGTTAAGGGCAATGATGATATTTGTGTCCATTTCTAATACACAATATTGTTTTTGTTTACTAGTTTTTTATATTGCGAAAGAAGCAACGTGATTGCTAAACATTTTTAAGAGTAGTATTTCTTTTTTTGAAAAGACTTTTAAGATATCTAGAGTATGCACTATTCTGCGCCCTACATTTCTCTCCTCTAACAAAACTTCTCAGTTATATGTGACGTAAACTAAAACAAATTGAAATGTTTAAATAAATCTTAATTTATAGAGATAATTTATATTATTTGTTACAGAGGTTCCTTCTTTACAGAAGATTGTTGTGTCCTAGGCCCATCTAATTTTGTGTAACAAATGGGTAATTTGGTTTTTACGAGCACCTTTTTTATGCACAAATAAATTAAATATATGAAACTAGATTGTGCCGGGGCGCCGTGGCGCCCCCTTTTTGGGCGCCTACGGCACCAACCTTTTTTCAAAAGACCAAATAACTTGTTCTTTTTTGATAAATACGAAATAATAAACTTTCTGAAATGTAAGCAAAGTATTTAATAATAATAGGGGTTGTATTTTGCGCACCGATGCACACCATACAATGACGTCATCAAATTAATTTTTTTTTACAGCGCTCATAAACACACGATTTTTCAACTAAGCTAACTGCTGTAGACTGTCGTACATCGCTTCTCAGCGTTACAAATCCAGTGAGTGACTTGGACTATTATATTATTTACGACGGTATCCAAGGGACTTCTATATTTTAGCTGGAATGGCGTCTGAACACTGAATTTTGCTCATGTTAGAAGATGTACAGCCATTTTTTTTTCTCTGAGGAATTGTAGTAGAATCGTCCAGTGCTTTATTTATGTGTTTGTCAGTTGTGTGATATATGTATTTTAAATATGTACGCATATAACCAATATTCAAATATGTTTCTCTAATTGTATGACACGTTTCCCTACAATATAAAATTATTTAAAATTTTCACAAGATTTATATGTTTATTGATACAAAGTCAACTATTGCTACATTAAAACAAAAAGGCTACTCATTAAAAACATTTAAAAGTTCAAAAACGAGTCTTTAGTCTGTGTCTTTTATATAATGTTTGCTGTATATATGAAGTTACATGTTATTTGCACACAGATAATTGTTTTTATTTTGTATAAATAAAATGTATAAATATATTTTTTCAACAGTGTATCTACAGTAAACCGGCTGTTTATAGGTGTTTTGATTATTGGTTAAGTGAGAAAATAATAGAGCTATAGCTTTTAAATTGTATTGAATTTTTTTTTGATTAACTGCACTGTCATTCTGAAAATAAGTAAAGGACCCAAGTGATCAATTTGAAAATTTGGGAATTCCCTTCATGACGTATTTTCTTCTAAAACACATGGACTCATACTTAAATATAATACATATTTTGTATGCAGATTTTTTAATTTGTTTTTTTTTAAATTTATTTAACTGTTGCTTGAAATGGTAAGTTATTTTAACGCTTCTAAAATCATTGCATTTAATTAATGACATACATTGTTCAAGTTATTGCTATTTGAACATGCTGGTTGTTGTATACCAATTCTACAATTTTTAATACATAGATATAGAAAAGGTATTTGCATATGTCATTTGCTGAGACCCTAATGGTTTTATTATAAATGATATCCCAAAAACCAAAATGAAGTGTGTTTAGAGGTTAATCTTTAATGTCATTAATTTTGTTAATGAATATAAATATAAATTAATTTTACAAAGCTTATCATGAAATTTATACTTTTTAAATTGTTTTTAAATAAGAGAACTAAAATCTGGAGATTTGGAAAATTTAAAAGTGATATACTGTAATAATATATTTTTCGTAACACATTTTTTAAAAACATTTAATTTGATATCCTAATTACATGAAATATTTCGTTTGATTTTGTGAGTAAATTTATAGAAATAAATCAATCAAAGCTTTCAAAAAGAACGAAAATATTTGATAAAAGAGTCTGATTGTGCAAAGTGCAAAAAATGGTAAATAGATTTAACCCGAATTAATGTATAAGTAATTTTAATACATTTAATTTATATTTATTTGAATTAAAAAAAACGTGCTACTTACTGTTATAAATCATTCATTTTAGCACAATTAATATGTTTATGAGAGGGAAAACTGTATTTCTTTTTTTCTAATGCTAAAATACATATATTAAAAATTAAAATACGTAGTTGTAATTCAAAATAATAAATGTAAAAACAAAATAAACATAAGAATTGAAAATACATTGTTAATGTTTTTCACATATACCTTTGTGTATCTTATTATATGCAGAAAATTTACCCATCAAATATGATTGCCCTGCTGAAAATGATGATATATATTCATATTGTCACAATTTTTGGTAAGTATTAATGCAAAGCATAAGAAGAAAATGTTCATTAAAAAGTTGTTATACTAACCAGTATTAAATTTTTATAATCAATATAAAAGAGAATACAGATTGTGTAGAATTGATGTAATATTATCTAACTTTAAAATTAAAAAATAGCATTATAATTTTATTTTATTTTTAAAAAAAAAGTTTTTTATACAGGAAAATTAATAATGAGGTCAATTTATTAATATAATTTATATACGATTAAAGTAACCTTAAAATTTGGTCCAGTGTATGTCAGCTTTTTCATTTTAGTTATGTATTGTATATTTAAATTATTCAAAACATTTCTAATATCAAAATTCGAACAAAATCATTCTGTAATTCAATTGTGTGATAATGTGACAAAAAAAAAAAAAAAAAAAAAAAAAAAAAAAAAAAAAANATATATATATATATATATATATATATATATATATATATATATATATATAAACATAAATATTCATTAACTTAAAGAGACTTAACACTATTCACAGGAATTTCAGTAGCTCAACGTATAGAGATGTTTCAGATTAGGCAAGAGGATTGTAAAACAAAATGCCGATCTGGTCTACTAGATGAAGTCGACCGTATATCATTTCTTACGGTAGTTACTCTAAGCAATGAATTTCAAAACGCTTCTATTGTGAGCTATGAAATTAGGCCGAATAAAACCCATGAATTTAAACTTGTAAGTATTTACACTCACACAATGCGTGCAGTATAATTATTTTTTTAAAAAAATATGTACCTTTTGTAGTTACGAGATTTCATTATATCTAGCTAAATAAAAATCTATCAACTATTGCAATACAATTCGATTATAAAAAGTATATGTAATGCCACTCTTGTAAAAAAAAGAAGTCATTGTTTAATTTATACCCTCAGCTTTTTTCTGTAGACCTTAATACAGAATGTACAAACGATAATGAGACTGTAGACTACTTCAACTGTTTAAAAATTTCTGAATACGCCTATAACATTTCAATCAATATGGAGGCAACGACACTGTTAAGTGATGGATACATAAGAGGAGTAGTTAAACATAATAATCAAACTGAAATTCTAAGTGATCAACTCCAGTTACCTACAGTAGTTGGTAAGTAGTTTAGTATATTCTAAAAAGAAGTATTTCTATTTTAGAATCAATTCAGAAATAGTTTCAAATTAAAAACTCCTTTTTTAACTAAATAATTAATATACATGTTGAGAAGATATTTAAAACAAATACATATCTATTCATATAACTCCTTCTTAGAAAACTAAAATAAATTTGTGTTTACTTTCAAATATATACTGTAAAACTAAAAATAGCATCACATCTGTACAATTTAATAATCTTTGAACTAGTTTGCATCATTTCACGTTCATTTTTTTAAAAACAGAACCTAAAGATATCACTGGAGTATTGACAATAAATGGGCAGAATATTGCAAATGAAACAATGTGCCATTTTCTTATTGATCAAGCATTCTTACATGTAGAATACGTATGTACGGGACAAGCAACACCCTGCTTGGTACAAATGTCGTCCAACGATTCAGGCGTAGCCGAATTAGGAGAGAACCGCGCTTCACTAACGCGTTTTTTATATCAAGATATATCTCTGAGGGTCAAAGTAAGGGCATCTCTTTGCAGACTTGATTTGGATTATCGAGAGATGGAGTGCATGGTAACGAGAGGTAAAATATTTTTTTATATATAAAGCAATTATATTTGGGCTGTTATCGATTAATTAAAATTGAATCGTTAAAGTTTGAAAAAAATACCGATTAATTAATGGATTATATTGATAAAAGATAAAAATAAATACGTATGACGTTACTAAAAGGAATATTTGAAGGAGAGTAACAAACCCAGGACATATTTTGTTTGTTTTATTGAGTTATTTTCCTGTTTTAATTAAAGACATTTAAAAAAATAATAATATTCTAAACAAAAAGATTTTTTTTTGAAAGCATCACAAAAAATGAAAATAAATTTATGCATACGATGAATTAATTACTCGATAATGTTCTTTATCGATTAAAATTAATTTAATCGATAAAATAGCATTAAAATTTTAAAAAATGATTTAAAAAATTTTGACATTATATATAGCTACTTATATTTACATATATTTCCTAACAATATTATATTTTAAATTTGATTCAAATGAAATACTTAGTTATAGGCAATTTTAAAAATGCCATAAAATAGCACACAATGTGAAAGAAAACAACCATGAAAAAAAGTGATCATGAAAGCATGTCTTCAAAAATCATAACTTTGGATAAAATTTTGATCTTTATGTTTTTGTTAATCATCAAACTAATTCTATACAGCTATATTATTTCTATTTTTTAAAATTAATTTAAAATGTTCATCCGAGTACTTAATTTTTAATACGTTATTCAACTTTTTAAAAATTGGTAACTATGTTTTAAAAATAACTAACTAAACAAAAATCAATTGCTTGTTTTTATTACTTCCCTTGAAATTTTCAGTTTCGTGATGTCATAATTTTTATTTTTAGCTTTAACAAAATTATCGATTAATTAATCAGTAATTTTTCAAAAGTTAACGATTAAATTTAATTTAATCGATAACAGCCCTAATGTTTCTACATTTATAATGATATATAGCTGGATATACATATACTAGATTGTGCCAGGGCGCCGTGGCGCCTATGGCGCCAACCTTTTTCAAAAGCCCAACTAACTTGTCCTTTTTTTTTTAAATACGAAATAATAAACTTTCTGAAATGTACGCAAAGTATTTAATAATAGGGGTTGTATTTTGTGCACCTATGTACACCAAACAATGACGTCATCAAATTAAATATTTTTACAGCGCTCATCAACACACGATTTTTCAACTAAACTAACTGCTGTAGACTGTCGTACATCGCTCCTCAGCGTTACAGATCCAGTGACTTGGACTATTATATTATTTATAATAATCTTTATAATAATGCGCCTAAGCGCGTCCGTCAGTCAGTCAGTCAGAAGCCCCTATACCACGCAACTCTTGATTACTTTTTTAAAATTGAAAATATAGACGTAAAA